>CM037851.1:297738466-297755382 GCA_021234595.1 Delia radicum | reverse complement strand
TTAACTCCCTGTGGAGCATAGGGCCTCTGTAGAGGTTTCTAAAATACGGTCTAAACATGAATTGCTCCCTCTCAGACACGTGGAGCTTGCCGCCAAAGCGGGAGGATTTGACAAACGTCTGTGAGCTCCTGGGAGATTATTATTTTTTTTGCGTTTTATTCATGTTTTTGTTGACTAGTTTGCAAGGATTTCTTCGATGCATGTAAGGACAAAGAAGATCTTAGTGGAGCCTGACACTCCTTTTTGGCTAAGAACAGGCGTAGACTTCCTGGAAGCTTATGGGCGCTACCGTTGACTTTTAATGGTTCTTCCGCTACCATCCCTATTGCACTATCCAGCCATAATAGTGCCGTAATCTGTTTGACCCTATTTCCCGAATATGTCGGGTTGGCCTAAGAACAGATGAAACGTTGTTCACATTTGCTAATATCATAGCAGGTGCTATAATATCATTGCCCGGTGTCCACCTGCTCCGGAGTGTCGGAGGTCGTGAATCTTCTTAGTAGTTACAAGGCAAGGATTGGTTCTGGACTTTACCAAGTTAAAGACGATCAGTTTCGTTACCTTGTCTGCCTAACTCTGGACGTTTTAAAGTTTGCTATTTATTTCAGCTCTTAAAAAATCTTCTACTGAAATTTTGCGTACGAAAAGTTTAATTTTCTTTCTCGGTAATCTGTTTTTTGTACCTAGAGTTTTAAGTTTAAGTTTCCAACTTCAGGTTCATAAAAAGCATACATTTTTAGATTTAACATTATTTTTTTAATTAATATTTATATGAGTTACAAATGGCACTTAATTGTATTAAAATAAAAAGTACTGACCTCTAAAACATTTAAGTATTTTTTTTTTAATTAAAAAAACTTATTAGATAAAATTGTAAAATTATATATAATTGATCAAATATATAATTTGATCAATAGACCAATTTTCGGATCAAACTATATGAGATTACAAAACTTGAGATACCATGAGATCAGCTTATCTATGTCAGATTAGACTAGAGTGGCACTATGCACCGCGACCAGAATTGGTATTTTGTGCTGACAAAACTATCTTTGTCATATTTCAGATCAGATGAGATGTGATGTTTAGTTATATGTGATACTATATACAGTGAGTCCTCGATTATCTTAACGGACAATTTCAATTATCCGGGAAAAAAAATTTTATTTTTAGGCATCGATTTAATTTTTATTTTTTTTTGCAGTGATTAACCGTGATTACCTTTATTATCCGGGATTACAAGCATATTTTTTTGATTACTTTTGAACAATCAAACACAATGTGAATAAACCAAAAAAAGATATTTTCTAGTTTGCATACGATGAGTCAGAGGCATATACGTGTTTAATTTAGAAATTTGAGAAGTGCGGATTGTTAGTGTTATTTTTTAATTTAAAAAAAATTTAAAAAACTACTCAACATTTTTTCTCAATTAACCGTGAAAATCGATTATACAGAAAGCTTTCGGTCCCGACCATCACTGATAATCGAGGTCTCACTGTATAATCATATGTGATATATCGGAACTTTTTTCGTCGGTAAATACAATTTTTGCGATTTTCCCCAAAAAGCACTAACATTCTTTTAGATAAATATTTTCTTTCTTAACATAAACAGTGTGCATACTTATCTGAAAGGTCTTTTTATATTAAAGGGGTTTTTTTTTTGAAAAAAATTTTGATTTGTATTTACTTTTCCCCCAGCCAGCATCTTAAATTGGCAAATTTTTAAGGCAAATATAAATTTTAACCCACTGTTAAAATTGTGCACGCCTCTAATTAGGTAGAGGAAGCGGTTGTAGAGACTCCAACATATACCTAATATATTCAATAAGTCTCATCCCATCTCTCTACCCTCCGACCACCAATCCGAAAATTTTCAAACCGCTGCCATTTCGCACACTTGCATTTTTGGGGATGGTCGTAGTGGACATATTTTCATGAAATGAGCCAAGGAATACGCTGGTGAAATTCGGCGGGTCGTGACTGAATCACCCTGTATTAGATTGTATAATATTATTTTTATTTTTTTCTAAATAACAATTATTTTTGGTCTCTGGTTTTGGCATAGGATAATAAATGCCACCCTAAAAAAATTTTGTAAAATTGTGTATAATAAAAAAAAAATATAAAAATGATATAATAACAAAAATAATTTGTTAACAACATATGCTTTAACACTTTTTTATAGACGATATAGTCGTTGTTAGTTACTTGTATTTGAGTAGATGCTTATAAGGAAAGTATTCCTAGCTAAACTCTCCGATTTGTATTAAAATTTGGATATGTAATAGAGTAAATAAATCGAAAAACTATCTTAGCCATCTATTTTCAATTTATAACGAGCTTTCAACCTCTATATATTTAAAAAATAAAGCAAATCAAACATATTAGCTAGGTTGATACTAGTATTCGATCTGGCTAAAGATCTCATCAGAACCCGAAGTTTTAGAAAAGTTGGAGCCTCCATAATAGGCAGAACTTTAACAAAAAAACCTATTAATCATCAATTTTGCTCCATTCTTGTCTTCTTAGTAATCAAGCACGTGGTTAGGTCTTTTCCTAACAAGCATCATGACATTACTAAAGTTTGAAGACCAAAAATGTTCCATTTATATAAAAAAATTTTAGTGTGTACTCTGGCTCAAGTAATATTTTTTACAGTTATATTAGTTTTTTGTTTTTAAATACACAAGATTATTTTATGTTATTTTTCAATTTATAACAAGCTTTCAACCTCTGTATATTTACAAAAATAAAGCAAATCAAACATATTAGCTAGGTTGATACTAGTATTTCGATCTGGCTAAAGATCGCATCAGAACCCGAAGTTTTAGAAAAGCTAGAGCCTCTATAACAGACATCTGTTTTCGGCCACATTGGCATAAAAGAAAATAAAGCAAACTTATAACAATTTATGATTGATTAAAAAAAAGTCAAAAAATTTCATTTTATTTTAAAATAATAATAACACAGGTGAAAAAGTTCATATATGATCATATATTGCCATATATGGATGGTTTCATGTATTAGCATATATGGTTCCATATATGGGCATATATGAATATATATGTAATGTATGGAAGCATATATGGGTAAATACATTCAAATGAAAAGTTCATATATGGATATGTATGACACCATATATGAAATTATATGATAATATATTGCATATATTGGTTCATATATGCCATATATCTCCATATATGAATTCATATATTATTTCATATATGGTTAATATGTTTTCATTTTTTATTTTATTTTTTATATGTTTTTGGAAGAAATATTTTGGCAGCATGCTTCAAAAATGATGAAACATGGTCCATCAACTTATATTATCACGCTTAATATACCATTGGTAAATTTGTTGGCAGACGCATCCCCTTTGCAATTTTATCCAAAAGTTGTGAATGGAACAGGAGAATATGAAAAATATACCAAATGTTAAACTGATTCGTAATGGGTTAATGAATGGGGACATATTACTCTTTGGAAATATATTTAAAACACCTTTCCGATGATGCCAACTGATGCCGATCCATTCACAACTTTTGTATAAAACAGCAAAACAAAACTTCAAATTTGAACCCCTTCCGCCCGAATAAAGTCCTCCAAAAGATTTTACCATCGGCAGATTCAACGTGGAAAGTTTCATCAATTTAAGCCAAAGTTTTTGATCTCAGTATTCAAAATCTGGTTAAACCAGATGAATTAATTTGATTTATTTATTTTGTTATATTTTGTATTTAAAAATAAAATATTTTCCCATATTCCCATTTTTAGTTGTGTTTGAGAATAATTGGAAAACTAAACAGAACTATTTAAATTTTAAGATACAATTAAAAATGGTGTAGAATATTCTTATAATGAAGTAGTTTTTAAAAAAATTCATGTATTCAGTAACATGTATATAGAATTATAATAGCTTTATTTTTTAATAAACAGAATATTTTGAGAAAAAAAAAAACTAAAAAGCTTTTTTATATACGAGAATATAGGAAAAGTAATAATATATGACAATATATGAACATTCATATATGTCCATATATGAGCATGTATGTCCATATACCCTCAAATTTCGGATCCGAACATATATGAACTCATATATGTGGCCATATATGACAATATATGAACTTTTTCACCTGGGAATAATAAAATAATCCCATTATGTGTATCAAATGTCCCATTAAAGCAAAACATCGAAAGAAAATTACAGCTTTTTTATTACTCTTTTGTGCCAACATTTCTAAACTTTATAAGAATGTTTTGCTTGGAATACCTTCCTTTATAATATATACCAAAACAAATTTAAATGGATGTTGGGCAATTTTAACCATTACCTACTTTTACTTGTACAAAAAAAAAAAAACACTACTTCAGTTACTACCACTTTTGTACATACAATTCAAGCATTTACATGAATATTTCCATCATTCATTGTTTCACATACAATGACTACCCTTTTGTAATGAATCCTTACAAAATAATACTACTAGTACTACTTTTAATATTATTGTAACTTTTGATAGTTACAAACCTATTATTCTCATACATTTTAACATATTTTGTAAAGAGTTACATAAAGTTTTATGCATGGAAGAATTAAACGAATTCTGTAATGATTCTAGTAACGATTTTAGTCAATTTTAGTATTTTAAAAACTTATATTTAAAACATATCCTAGATGGCTTTCTATCAAATTAAAATTTTTAAATCTAAAATTTTAAAAGTTCCTTTACAGATAGTGTACACAAACTTAACTATTATACTTAAGCTATGTACAGACGGTTGTCAGATCTTACAATATTGTCAGAAAAATGTTCAGAAATGTGTGAACTTACAACTATTGTCTTGCAACATTGTCGGAAAAAGCATTGTATGTACATTGTAAGACAATAATATTGTCAGACATCTGACATTCGTGTGAACACCCTACGTTGCCATTGTCAGATAATTGCAAGACATTGAAACAATTTTTTATTGGCAGATGTGTTTAAATTAATGCATATGACAATAGCAGTATTGTCACAGAAATGTTTCTATTGGCGACACTGTCCATAAATAATGAAACAAAAACAAAAGTTCAAATTAATAGTATTAAAAATCAAAAGTGAAACAAATAGAAAATCAAATTAAATAAAAAAATGGATGGCGACATTTCCATTAATGAAACCTGCGTTATAGATTGCAGCTATGAGCCAACTGGCTTGATGTTTCGTACCGAGTCGCCAAGAGGCTCCCAGTCGACAACAGGCTGGGAAAAAACCAACACCCAAACAAAGATCCTACCGCGAAAGGGGTGGAATCCGTGTGGTCACACGAAGTATTATCAAACTTATCGAGGAAGTTGAGGTACGGCGAAGTTTATGGGATGCTGGTTGCGCTGAGTATAAACTTCCCAAAGATATTTTATGGCAAGAGGTCGCAGATGCCATCCAGATAAGTGTGAACGATTGAAAAGGAAATGGGGCAAATCTTCGCATCTCTTTCAACTGCAATTTGCAAAATATTTTGTCTTCATACTCGCTACTTTCTAATACATATGTAGCAGCTAAAATCGTAGCAATTGCTTTTTTTGTTCCATGACAACTAATATTATTGCTTTTTCAATTTAATTAAACACACAATTGACAATTAATAATTTCTTTCAAATGCTTTGACAGTTCTTGCAATGTCTAACAACAGATCTGGCAATTTTTGGCATACAAGAATCTGACAACCGTGTGAACTGACAATTTTCGTTGGCAGATAAATTTATTGTTTGACATTTATCTGCAATGAACTTGAAAGGTTTTCTTACAATCGTCTGAAGTGACAATTTATCTTTTGCTAAACATGATTCATTGTCAGTACATTGGTAGCACATTGACAGAAATTATAATATTGTAAGATCTGACAACCGTTTGTACATAGCTTTACCATAGTGTACACTAGGGTGGGTCGAAAAAAAGTTGAGTCAGTCACCCCCTAGGATTAAAGATAAGTTAAAGACATTCTAGAAAAATATACATTTTTTTTGTGCACTACGTCGGCATTTGAAGTCCGATCGTACTTTCAAAGCGCAAGTTGCATAGAATTAAAAAAAATAAATATTTTTGGTTAAAAATAATTGGACATTACAGGAGGTAGGAACCAGATATCGGAAATCTCAACTAGAATTTGACGTCAGAGTCAAAAATCACAACAGATAGAAATGTAGCTATTGTTAATCCATGAACAACGATATGCATTATGTTACGAACGGACTTTAAATGCCGACGCAGTGCACAAAAAGCAAAAAGGGCGGTATGTAGGGGCGTGGTAAAAAAATATATATGTATTTCAAGAATCGTCTTTAACTAATATTTAATCCTAGGGGATGACTGGCTCAACTTTTTTTTCTTGTATGTGGACCGACCCACCTTAGTGTACACCAAAAAAAAAAAGTTTGTAAAGTCAGCAAAAAATTTTGCTGATTTCAGCAAAATTTTAGTCAGGAAGATGCTTGCAAAAAAGTTGCTAATGTCAGCAAAATCTTTGCTGAAAATCAGCGAGCTGATTTTTAGCAACAAATTTGTAGATTCAGCAAAAGTTTTGCTAACACTTAGTAGATTAGAAATACAAAAGCCTTGCTAAAAATTAATACATTTTTTGCTGAATTTTAGTAGACTGAAAAAAACGCAAAAAATTTGTAGAAAAATTGTAATTTAGTTAATTTATTTGCTGAAAATCATAAAAAATATTTTGTGATTCTTTTAAAAATAAATTATTATAATAACGAAATATAAAAATTTTCATTTTTCCACATTGACGACATGAATTAATTTAATATCTGAAAATATATAGAAAAAATATATATAACATAACAAAAATTGTCTTTCAATTACTTACATCAATGGTTGTCTAAATGATGCTATCGCAACTGCCGAAGATATTATAGAAACGAAAAAATAAACAAAAACAAACGAAACGAAAAAAAACAACCCTTTTGCAATAAGAAAAAGGCACCATAAACGTCTACCTAAGATGCGTGTCTTTGTCTTTCACTTTACTCTGTCTACATTTCTGTATATGTTTGTTTGCAATTTGACCACACATATAAACATTTAGTTTAAATAAATAAATATTTTATTTTGTCTTTTATTTAATTAATAGACAATTATTTTCACAAGCCGGTGACAACGCAAAATTTAAGTTATTTTAATCCTCAATTTTGTTTTATGTATGCAAAAGAGATACAAAAACTTCCATGGTTGATTTTTTTATATGTCTTATTAGAGTTGTACTTTTAAGTATAATTTTCCTCTTCTCTACTACATCTTGACATGCCGCGACATCTACTTCATTCTGCGTTTATCTTTCAATCTGGTTGTCGTCCACACTATTAATGTGCTTATCAGCACAATTTTTTTAGCAAAATTAATTAGTAAAACATTAGTATATTAGTAAAGCATTAGTATAAAACAGTTAAGTGCTGAATAAGTATAAACAAAATTTTGCTGAAACACGATTTTAGCAAAAAATTTTGCTAAAAATAGTATACCTGATTTACAAGACGTTTTACTAACTTTTCTACTAACTTATTTTTTTGGGTGTACACAGTGGGATATATTACAACATTTTTGAAAATAATTTGGTCATTTCCCGATTGCAATGAAATTTGGAACTGGCATACGTGGCGTAATGCAATATCTTGTTCCACTCAAAACTACATTCATTTAAAGTAGAATTAAAAAATCAAAATTTCGAGATTTTTTCCCCAAAAGCACCAACAGTCTTTAACCTCCTGTTTAATGACGTCATATTCCGGAAACCGAAATGCTGCGGAACCTAAAATTTTTGTTTCGTCGATTTATTGTCTAGTTTGATAGTTATGGCAATTTTTTTTTTTAAATCGGAGGTGGTCGATCCGAATGCTGATTGAAGTGACATGTTTTCACTCACATGCATGCATATGATATTCAAACTTATAAAAAAACTTTTTTAATATAATTTAACTTTATTTACTCACAACTATTTAAATTAATACAATAATTAAATACTTTTTTAACATTTTTTTATTTTCTCATCTCTTTTTTCAGCCTTAAAAAATTACATGAAATTCAACTGATTATCTCTCCCAGGAATGTCTTCTATCACAGTAATTTAGAACGTAATCTTCTCTTTGATTCCGTTATTGGTACTCAATATTTTTCGTCAAATCAATTTGATTTAAATTTTATTTGGCAACAAATGGAAATTCTTCATCATCTCGAAATCCTTCTATAATGAAAGCGATTCATTGTCATCGCCTGGTGTGCAGCAGAGATGAAACTGCTTCTTCGTTGTCTAAAACTAAACATTTGAATACGTCATATAGAAATTATCAATATTTTACAAAACAATCTGGTGTAGATTATAAAAGTAGTTCGCAATTAATTTTTGATGTTCTTATGCAAATGATTGAGGTAAGTTTTTTTTAAATTTTTACAACATTAAAAAAAGTTAACAATTACTACATGACGGTTTTAAGTGTAGTATCTGCAGTTGTTTGTTGTTGTTTTTATTGTCAATCCCGATTAAAACGTTCATATACAATTATATCTTAGTTAGTATAACACTATATAAAACAATATATCTTTTATATAGATTAATTTGGATGTATGTGATGGCTCTATGATCATATATAACTTTATCTTGATTTGGTTTTCGAAAAATTTTGATATGGTCCCATACATATTAATATCTTATATATACCGAGTGATATAAGCGTAGTTGTTGGCATATATTACAACATATGGTATATATTAATTAGCATGATTTCATATATAATTTGATATATAATTTGATTATACAATGTTACGTATAACAATATATGTGTCATATTAAAATTTAGTTTTACAAAACATCGAAAATAAAGTGTTTACTGACAATTTTAAATTGAAAACTAAATTTCGCTTTGGACATGTTAAACATTACAAATTTAATTGTGATTTAGAACAAAAATTTAGAAAATTTCTAGTGTAATTGAGTTAAAAAACATTTTTGAATGATATTTTCATTTATAATTTTTGTATTTAAAATTTTAGCGGGAAACTTAATATTAATATGAAATTTAAAAAATTACAAACAATTGAAATTTTGCAGTAAAACTTTCAAAAACTATAGATTAAATTATGACTAATTAAATTAAATTGAGAAAATTTTAAATAAAATGTTTAATAACGCAAAAATCTTAATTTCAATTCGAATATTTGCACTATCATTTAAAAACAAATATTTTAAATATCATTTAATTAATTTATATTAATTTATTATTAATTTAACTATTAATGAAACTT
Organism: Delia radicum; assembly: GCA_021234595.1. Lineage (NCBI taxonomy): Eukaryota > Metazoa > Arthropoda > Insecta > Diptera > Anthomyiidae > Delia > Delia radicum. The sequence goes on along the minus strand of CM037851.1, from coordinate 297,746,081 downwards.
TTCAATATCAATTGCAAATTTTCTGGATATCAAATAGAACACTTTATAGTTTTTTTGAAATTTTCTTGAATTCAGCGGACATGGTAAATAAATACAACAAACTCGTTTGTAGCTAGAAATCTATCATAAATTTTATGTTTTACATACTTTTACCATATTTACAAGTTATATGAGAAGACCTTATATTAATGTTTTAAAAATTAGAAGTAACGATTCATTATTATATTAAGTAATATTTATACTGTATTATATGCTATTATATTAAATTAGATATAATCGTATAGTATAACGTATCATTTGATCAAATTCAATCAGGACAAAATTCACACAAAACTATATCAAATCACTTCTAAGTGTATGCACATTATTCCTTAGATCAATTAGATGTGATTAATAAATTCAATTGGGCAATTTTTCGGATGAAATTTTCGGATGAATTTTTCATTCATAAAAAATTTGCCGATTCGGAAATTTTTTATGCAAATTGGGTGTATTTCATAATCTCTGGATCATTTTGTAGAAAAAAATTCCCCTTAATCTCTCTGTTTTTTTAGAACTCGTCACAAACTTTAAATTTTACTGATTTCATGTGTGCAAAAAAAATGGTTACCTTAGAAATACAATATTTTTTTCATTCGCTAATTTACCAAAACTATGGAAATTTAGCACAATCAAAAGTATGATGTGAGCAAGATTATTCACGTTCAAGATCATTGGTTTTTGTTAAACAAAAAAACCGTGCAATGTTTATTTATTACTCAAAAAAGTTTTGCCCGCTAACTTATAGCAGACTTATCTAGCTATAAGTTAGAGGGCAAAAACTTTTTGAGTAATAAATAAACATTGCATGCGGTTTTTTGTTTTAACAAAAACAAATGATCTTGAACTTGAATAATCTTGCTCACATCATAATTTATGATAAAGATTGAAAAATAAACATTTGGTTTTAATTTTTTAAAATTTAAAAGTAAACATTTAATCAAAGTTATTTTATTGGGTTTATAAAATGGGTGCCATCAATTGAATTTCAATATAAATGTTTTACAAATTAGTTTAATTTTTATGCGTCTTTAATTATTTTTAAAATTTTTTTAATATTACAAAAAAAAGAGAAAAATTACTGCAATCGAGATTTCCTAATTTTAAAAACTCTAGTATAACAAACAATAACATATAAAATGATATATTGCTATATACCAATCCACATATACAATTTTTGAAACAACAAAAACTATATACAATTAAATACACAAAGAAAAAAATGATCGTAATATCTAAGGAAATTCTGATGTTATTACGGGAAATTTAACTAATTTATAAAGCCTTGCGGTATTTTTTTGCTACATTAGCAACACATGTCTGCTAAACTGCAGTACAATGAATTAGTAGTATAAATTATTAGCCACTACTAAATTTAGTAAAATTGTTGTAAAATGCTATTTAAAAAACGTTGCTAAAATCAGCAAAACAAAAATTAATAAATTTTAATAATATTTGTACAATGAATTAGTAATATAAATTAGTAACCGCTACTATTTTTAGTAAAATGGTTGTAAACTGAAAATTCAAAACATTTTGTTAAATCGGTGAAAAATTACTAATTTTTAATAATATTAGTACAATGAAATTAGTAGAACATATTAGTAAGCGCTAATAATTAGAAGTAAAATTTTTGTAACTATCACTTTAAATAATTATTTTTTAAAAAATTACATTAAATTTTATATAATTTTATTCACTTATACACCTAATATCGTTTTAGTGTTAACTTAATATTTCCAGATCATTGTCCATATATAATTCAATATATGATCATATATGGTCTCATATATGACCATTAGGGTGCCCTTCGTTATATGGGCAAAAAAAAAAGTGTTAAAATTTTAGGTCTCACCTACCAGAAATATGCGAATGGCCAAAAAAGTGATAAATACGAAGTTTTGGGCCAATCGAAAAATGTTTAGAGGTCGCTCAAAGCGATTGAAAATTGCAAATGCGTTTATATGGGGAAAAAATTACTTTTTTCTAGACTTATGTAAAATTTTCAATTATGGGAAAAAAAATTTATTCTACATGTTAAATAATTTGATATAAAGAGATAATTATCTATTCAAAAAGTATAAAAATTCAAATTCGGTTAAGAACCAGCCCAGTAATAAATAATGCCCCAGACCAAAAACGGTTAAATTATTACTTCATTGAGAAATTCGACCACACGTCATAAATATTTTTGAAATCGATTACTAAGTTATAATTTTTTTACTTAAAGACTCAGGCTATGAGATATGGAACAAGATTTTTTTATTGGATATCGTAAAACCTGTCGTAAGATGACGTCATACGCGGACACAACTTTTTGGGACGTTTTTGAAATCTCTAATTTGAAATTTCAAAATTTTTTCTTCAACGAAACCGAAAAAATTGAGGTTTGGAGTCCAGTAGCTTGTTTTAGAACACCTTAGAGAATGAAAATAAAAAAATTTAAAATTATCCACTGGCACACTTGGGTAGGGCAACGATTTGATTTTTGCGGATTTCGAGGAATTGCTTTTTTGGTGATAACACGGCCTATTTGCTGTCATAAAATATTTACAATTAAAAATTAGCTACTTCTGTAATGTTAGTTGTTTTTTTATCCTCGAAATCCGCAAATAAAAAAGAATAACATTTTTTCCCATAATTGAAAAATTTACATAAGTCTAGAAAAAAGTAATTTTTTCACCATATAAACGCATTTGCAATTTTCATCGCTTTGAGCGACCTCTAAACATATTTCGATTGGCCCAAAACTTCGTATTTATCACTTTTTTGGCCATTCGCATTTTTCTGGGGGGTGAGACCTTAAGATTTAACACTTTTTTTTTAAGTGCCACCCTAATGCTCATATGTGATCCGTATATGCTCATATATAATCCATATATACTCATATATGATCCATATATGCTCATATATGATCATATACCTTCAAATTTCGGATCCGTACGTATATGTTCATATGTTGAAGGTCATATATTGAAGTATGCCCATATATGATCATATGCACGCACATATACAGCTGTTGACAACTAATTAGAAACGATATTTTTTAACACGAAAATTTTAAACATTTTATTAATAAAAATTCATTTTCTGCATCTACTATAAAAATAAAATATACATTTTTTTCCTTATATTATTTAACTTAAACAAACTTTAAATCTTAACAATATGTGGGTGTGTTGCGTAGATTCGCCTTCTTTCTTGTAATAACTCTAAAAAAAAGAATGAAAATGTTGCGACAACTAATTAGAAACGACAGTTAAAAAATGTGAAATAATGTAATTAAATACTTACTTTTTTCAATATTTTGTAGCACAACCCTTTTGCTTGATTACATCGTCGCAACGGTTACGCATGGAGCAAATAAGCTTGCGACATCGCTCCACTGGAATTGCCTCCCACGCAGCCTTTAATTCAGTGAAGAGATTTTCCATATTTGTGATATTTTTTTCCATTCCAATGCCCGTTTACGTCACCCCACAAATTCTCTATGGGTTGAGATCTGGGCTTGACGATGGCCAACCCAAAACATCGATGAAATTATCATCAAAGAATTTTTTCGTAACCTTGGCCGTATGCTTAGGATCATTGTCGTGTTGGAATTCCAGACAACAGACAAATTTTCCTCAGCCCTCCTTTGTTAAAATCCATCGATCTTATGAATTGGCCCGACACCATTCCAAGAAAACAACCCCAGACCATAATCGATCCTCCACCATGCTTCACAACACGTGAAACACAGCGAGGATTAAATTCTTCAATTAAAGGCCGCCTGACGTAACGGTTTCCGTCCGGACCAAATCTATTTATTTTGGTCTTATCACTCCAGACCACTGTCTTCCACTCACGTTCAGTGCAGGCCCAAAGCTTTTCTTTTCTTTTGCTGCTCTACCATGTGCGTTTCTAATTAGTTGTCAACAGCTGTATGTATGTTCATTTCCACATGGGTCAATGAAGAATTGGGTTTTTGAGTTATATTTCATAAAAATTCACTTAAAATTTTAAAATAAGATTTGGTTATATTGTTTTTTTTTTTTTATATGATTTACCCTTAAGTATTATTAAAAAAAATAACTACATGAGAAATTACAATAATATTTGCTAAATTCTTTTCTTTTTTCCAAAGTACGTGGTGCTATGATGCGCTGCGTACGTAAATGTAAAATATGTATGAACTCGTACAGTGGATAAATACTTTAAAACGGATGCACATTTTGCACATGAATGTTATATGCAATTTAGCACATTTCATACACATTTTACTTGTTCACAAATAAAATACATATCTGTGTGTGTGTGTGTGTGTACGAGTATGTTTCCCAACAAACATTTGCTATTGAAACGGAATAGATATCGATTTGAAAACTAGTTCAATTCTCAAACGTTACCTTTGAGAATTTTTTATTATCTTTTCAAACATAGACGTTCTCCATTAAAACGGCTGTTAGATATCGATGGTCATTCTCAAATTTTTTAGAGTCATACTTGATGTTAATATAGAATACAAAATATTTTTTAAATTATTTTATACCCTCCACATATTGTGATGTGGGTATCAGTTTATTATTCCGTTTGTAACGCCTCGAAATATAGGTCTAGGACCCCATAACGCATCGCTTTAATATGGTCTAAGACCCCATAAGGAAACAGCATTAAAAAATTTTAGTTTAACCTTATTTCATATGATTTTTTTTAATTGAGAACGGAAGACTCTATTTAGAAATATGGACCATTCCGTTTTTGGAACTTTTTTTAAAATACATAATTTTTTATAAAAAATTAATGATCTGTTCCACGATCTCAAACGAAAACCTAAGCGAACGCAAGCTAGTCACTCGAATTCGAATCAATTTGGGTTTCTCTATTTCGAAGCTATCGTTCGCCTATACTTACGTGTGTCAATTTTTGTCTTTTACGTATTTACAAATCATAGTGGTGCCAGGCCGGATATTTTAAACTTCTATTACCAATTTCCTTTACAAATACCAAAATACTACTAAATTGTGAAGATAAATACAACATTACTTAACAGTGATCAGCTGTATATGACAAAAAAATAAATAAAACAAATAAATAAAACAAAAGAAAATTTAATAAATCAAAAGAAGAAAATCAAAAAGTACACCAGCGTTTTCAGCTGTTCCATTGAGGATTTCATTAAGCTGAAATTTAAAGTTCTTAAAAACTCTAAATATTCGTGTTATTTTTTCTTACCTTTTGTTATCCATTCTCTTTTAATATTTATAATTTTTTATTATATCATTCATTCCAGCAAAGAACATTGAAAAATGAGGATTTTTTTAGGTTCTCCGATTTTTTTATATTTTGTACATGAATACTCTATAGTCCCACTTACACATAGCCTTTTTCAGATCTCGAAATTTGTAAAAACTCGCGATTTTATGCGCGTTTTTAATTTTCATAAATTTGATAAAATGCTAAAAGTGCTTCATAAAAATATTTCCATTTTTATAGAATAAAAAAATAATTATTTTTTTTAAATCCTTAAAAACAAAAGACATGTTTGTTCCATAAAAATCAGTATTTTTATACTTAGCTAATATTCCATATTTTAGTAAACTGTATTTTTTTTTTCGAAAATCGTAGAGGGAGAAAGTTTTGAAAAATGCATTAGAAAACTGCATTGCATTAAGTATGCATTTTTTTTAGCAATCATTTTGTTTAAAAAATCCAGTTATAAAGTAGACAAGTGCATCTTCCAAATATCGTTTAAATTAATAACATGCGATATACAATTAAAAAGTTATGGTACTTCAAAGTGAAGTGCTTTTTGCATTTTTTTGATATTTATGACAACTAAAACGTGCATAAATCACGAGTTTTTACAAATTTGGAGATCTGAAAAAGGAAATGTACAAATGGGACCATAGAGTATTCATGTACAAAAAATAAACAAAATCAGAGGACCCGTGTTCAGATTTTTTGCGTTTTCTAATGGAATGAATGATATATTTTTTTGAAAATATTTTGTTACTCGAAATCAAAAAGGCAATTGACTGGTTTTGACATTTACGTTCGCACTGTTGACAACTCGTTCGAAATAGAGAAACCAAATTTGTATGAAAACTGTTACGTTTTCATTCGACTTGTACTTCAAGTCATCGTTCGCATAGAAATTTAGTTAGAGAAACCCAAATCAATTTTCTTTCGCTTAGAAAGCGAAAGAAAGCATTCTTTCGAAATCGAGAAACAGGCCATAAATTTCGATTTTTTGGGACAAGAGAGCTAACTATTTTTAATTATTTTGTTAAAAAAGGCTTACTACTTTTTTTTCCAAATAAAAACCACAATTTTAAGTTTTTTTTGATGATTTTATTTATTTTTGTATTTTGTATATTACTTTTGAATCGCTGTGTTTCTGACAGTTTTTGGCTGATTACCTGAATTTAAAAAGCGCTTCAAAAGTATTGTTGTGTTCTAAAATATTTTCGATTGAATAATTGCTTATTGATAATAATACAAATGCAATTACTAAGAATGCAATGCTAACTTTAAATGTGGGGGTACAGAAATAGTTCCCCCTCTTCGATTTGTATGCTTTTTAATTTTGCATAGAATCTTTCATAATAATTACGATAGCGCTTGTTTTGGAACACGCGTGTTTGATTTTTCTAGACAAAGATTTTGTGAAGAACAAATTCACTAATTTGAACGATTTGTGCGTTTCCCGAACACATCAAACTCTTATTTAGTACCATGAAATATGTATTTCGAAAAACTTTAAAACAATCAAAAAATTGCAGGGAAAAAAACAGTTTTAAAAAAGCATTTAAAAATTGCAATTTTAAGCATACAATGTTGACGAAGGCAATAGGGGGGAAAGCAAAATACATTCAAAAACTGCATTTGTGATACAATTGATTTTTAGAAAGAAGCGATTATTTTTAGATTACAGATCGTACAAGAATACAACTGTAGCTTTGAAAAACTTTTTAAGTTTTTCAAATAGTCGCATCTACTTACTAAGCTATGGCTCTTCAAAGTTCACTACTTTTTTAATTTGTTCAAGTTTTTGAAAATGAAAGAACGTGAATAAAATCGCGAGTTTTTTAAACTTCAAAAATTTAAAGTGGAGTTGTAGTTACAGCTCTTTACATTTAAAGAAATTTCGAACACGCTGGTCAGATTTGTGCGTTTTCTCATGGAATTAATGATATATATTCTTGATCCTTATTCAATTTTAAGACGATTTAGCGATGTCAGTCTGTGTATCCGTATGTCTGTTGAAATTGGCGATCACGGTGCGAAACCTGATACGGACTGCTCGTTTGTGTACAGATTGATGTGCATTTGCTCGAAATTTTGGTATTGAAAATGAGCGAAAGCGTTATGAGTGAAAATATGGAGGAACCTCTAAATTTTCCATACAAATTGGTGTATTATATACAAATCCATGGTAGCGTCCGGTGTTTAAAATATACCGTCATATTTTTCCAACAACGCTTAGAGGTGATTAATATTTAAAATTCACCTCAAATTTTATTACTTCACAAACATTTTTTATTCACCCAAAAATAGTTTTTTTCCAAACTCTTAGAGGTGAATAATATTTAAA
>CM037851.1:297710023-297738366 GCA_021234595.1 Delia radicum | reverse complement strand
AAAAACAACAACATTAAAGTGAAATTTTACAAAAACAACGCATCCGCAAGTGCGTAACTTAAATCTCTTTCCAGCGATACCACATTTATTTATGGTTCCTTAAGAAAAAGTACAAAAAAAAATGTTAAAAACTAAAAATGGGTAATTTTTGATGCCACTTTTTAGTAATTAAACCTTCGAGATGGCACATAAAAAAAAACCGTGTATACTTAATTTCGCTTCTCTACAACATATCAGACTTTCATTCATATCGGCGTTTAACCGTTGGGGGAATTCCCTTGTAAGTAAAACAATTGCAGTTAAATTGCCAACAACTGCAGAACTTTTTTGAGTGTAGTTGTACTCTCGTGTTTGTTCCCATTGCCTACCTCAATTTATGTGTCCATAAACAAGCAGACATTATGTTTATTTTTCTTGAATTTTTTTTTTCTTTTTCTTTTGGGTTTTTCCGATGACATAATTCCCCAAATTGCATATTAAGCAGTTTGTTGTTGTTGTACGATATATGTCGTTTAGATATGACCTCAAATTTTATTGATTTTCTTATAAAAACGATTGAGTGTGCAAAAGTGAATGAATGGAGCGGAATTGTTTTGGAAATTAAAAAAAAAAAAAAAAATGCTGCGATATGGAAAAAAAAAAACAAAATATTCAAAAATCTGGTACTACAAACCCAATAATGCTATAATGCTTTTTTTGTCGCTTTTGTTGTTAAATAATTGTCGTCAAACTGGTGACCATGCAAAAAGTCCAGTAATTTGTATTCGATGGGAATCAAATAAAAAAATGAAAACACTCCATCTCTGACCAAAAATTAACGCTATTTACATTTTTCTCTTGAGTTGAGTTGTTAAAAGACACCACCACATATAAAAACTCTAAAACTCTTGGAAAGATTTTATGTAAACCGGCGTTCAAAAAACCTGTTGCATGTTGTTGCATTAAGTCTTTTTAATCTTGTACTCTATGCAGTTGTAGACTAAATTAGCAGCAAAAGTGTTTTTTGTCTGTCCGTCCAATTGTGTTTTCGTTTTTCATCATTTGCAACTGGTCATACAACTTTTTGTTGTGGTCTTGTTTTTCTGTATTACAAAGCTTGGTTGCATGCAGCTGTAATACAATTTGTTGTTGCATTGTTTATGTTATAATAAGCAACACCAGCTGCTGCTACTGCTGATGATGATTACAACATAGTGGAGAGGGGATGTTTGTGTTGTTTATATGATTGTATATTTTGTATGTAGATTTGTGAACAATGTAATAAGAACTATTATTTTTTTTTTTTTTTTTGCATATGCATATTATTTTGCATTAGTTGCTGTTGCATTTGTTTTAATGCATGCATATTGATTTGTTGTTTTGCTGACTTAACAAGAAAATTGTTTTCTTAATACAATAGAAATTGGCTAGAAAAGTTGTTATTATAATTGTTTGTGGAGACATATTAAGTTTTTATTATTGGCATATTTATAGTAGGGGGAGAATGGGGGTAAAATTGGTTGTATGGGGTAATGTAGGAAATTTTTGGAAAATGTTGACCCTACATTATACAGCTGCCATTATAACAGGCAGCAGCGACTTTCATACAAATGCCAGTTGGTAGCCAGTAACAATTTTTCACTAAATATTTTTCTGAATCAAATTGTTATTTCTTAAGCTTGAAAAGAGAGTACGCTAGTTTTTTTTTAATACAATAAGTAACCTCTGTTATTCCGTAAAGGTCCCAGCAAAACCACACATTAGCATATAAGGGGTAAAATAATGTATCGCCATTGGGCTTCCGCATTACAATATACCTTACTTTACTGATGAATTTTACAAGCGATATGGATGGAGTCATTACCTAGTAGGAGGTAAAGTAACTGGTTACTTATATGATTACCGGATTGGAAAACGTTAAGTGTGTATAAATAGATTTTCATAAAAAAAAATTATTACAAATATATTTTTTAAGTTTAGTAGCGTCATTATGCTGGTTAGGAAAAGACCCTAGCCACGTGTTTGATTACCAGACTTGGACGACGTCAATTAGATTTCAAAATCGTTCACTTGTGAAATATTTCTATATCATTAAAAATTCCAGACCTAAGCTCACACTTGTGGGCTAAAACGCTTAATTGGAAAATTTAAAATTTTGTCAAGACCAGACATGGACATAATTCTAATATTTGTGTATTTAATTACAGGCCAATTACTTTTTTATGTTCAATTACATGTAATTGGGTTAATTGAGTAATTGCCCTGTAATTAAATACCCAGATGTTGTTAATAATCCCCATGTTTGGTATTAAACATTTTACAAATTTACCAAGGAAGCGATTAAGCTCATAAGTGTGAGTGTAGGTCTGATATTATTAATTATATAGAAAAATTTCACAAGTGAACGATTTTGAAATGCAATTGACTTCGCCCAAGTCTGTTGATTACTAAGAAGACAAAAATGGAGCAAAATTGATAATTAATAGATTTTTTGTTAAAGCTCTGCCTAGTCTAAAGCTCTAGCTTTTCTAAAACTTCGGGTTCTGATAAGATCTTTAGCCAGATCGAAATACTAGTACCAACCTAGCTACTATAATATGTTTGATTTACTTTATTTTTGTAAATATACAGAGGTTTAAAGCTCGTTATAAATTGAAAATAACATAAAAATAATCTAGATGTAAGGGTGATTTTTTAGCAACTTTCTTCTTTGCAACTCAGCTCAGCAGTTCAGCTGTTTTCGTGTAACATGTTACTTTTAAACATGTTTAGTTAGGTCTATAATTGAACCATGAATCGACTTACAAACGAACAACGCTTTCAGATTATTGAATTTTATTATCAAAATTAATGCTCGGTTAAGAAAGTGCATCGTGAACTTTCTGCCAATTGATGGTCCGTTTGTGCGACCTTCTGAGGCTGCTATTAGGAATCTTGTGACTAAACTTCGCACCGAATTTACATTATTGGATATCAAAACAGCAACACACGCATGCATAGAGTGCGGACAGATTAAAATATCGCAGCTGTATCCGCCAGTGTTGTTGATGGCCGTGAATTATCGATTCGGCGCCGTTCGCAGCAATCGGGCCTCTGTTACTCCTCTACGTAAATTTTGCGTAAGGTTTTGATTGTAAAACCTTTTAAAATACAGCTGGTGCAAGAATTGAAGCCATACGACCTACCACAATGGCTTACTTTTGGTGAATGGTCGCTGGCAAAGTTGGATGATTATCCACTTTTTTTATCGGAAAATTTATTTCATCGACGAAGCTCATTTCTGGTTGAATGGAAACGTGAACAAGCAAAATTGCCGTATTTAGTGTGAAGAGCAGCCAGAAGCAATGCAAGAACTGCCAATGCATCCCGAAAAATGCACTGTTTTTTGTGGACTATGTGCCGGTGACATCGTTGGACGATGAAGGCAGGAACGTTACTGTGAATAGCGAGCGCTACCGTGCGATGATTACAAATTTGTTTTCCCGATAATGGAAGAGCTGGGCTTGGGGGACATGTGGTTTCAACAAGACGGTGCCACATGCCAAACAGCACGCGAAAAAACGGCCCAATTGGGAGGCGAGTTCGGTGAACAGTTTCTTTCACGTTTGGGGCCGGTTAAGTGGCCGCTTAGTTCGTGCAATTTAACACATTAAGCGAATTTTTTGTGGGGCTATACTGGAAGCCAATTTTGAAGAATTTATTCGTTAGACACCGGCCGATATGTTGGAGAGAGTATGCCAAAATTGGACCCAGCGTATGAACCATTTGAGGCGTATCCGCGGTCAATATTTTCATGGAATCACCTTTAAACGTTGAATTATATAGATCGTTCTATCGACTCAAATAAAGATTTCATACATTTCTCTAAATTTTATGTGTTATTTTTTTTAAATCGAATCCGAAAGCTCTTAAAAAATCACCCTTTACATAAAAACAAAAAACTAATAAAACTGTAAAAATATATTTTTACTTAACACCCAATTCTACACTAACCCAAATTCCCCTACAACACTTGTTTAATTATAATTTGTATTTAATGTGCTTTGACTTATTCTTTATATTTTAGGTAATAAAATCGTTGAACTAAAAAATACTTTGTGTTATTTATTTAAAAAATTTAAATAAATATATTTAAATAAAACAGTCTAAAATTTCAATTCCAGAAAAGATTGTTTATAAAATCTAAACAAATTTAAAAATTTTTAGGATTGAATTATTTGTTTGCTTTTTTACGCTTTTTTAGTTTAGCAAACACATTTAGGTTAGTGTTTTTAAAAAAATTCCCGCGAATTTCATTCCGGGAATTCCCGGGTTAAAACACATAATTCTATCCCATAATTAGCAATTAATACAGAATTTATTCATACATTTGCAGGTAAAAATGTTTAGTTTAATTGAAAATAAAAAAATTAGCATAAATATATACACTCAGAAAACAGTCTCAGTTATGGCCACCGAATTTGTTGACAATCGAATTCTGGCGGTTACGGCAACTATCGTAATGTAAAATTATATGTGAAGTTGTGAAAACTAATATGCAGTTGCCTAATGTAATATGACGATTTAAATAAATATTATTACGTTCTACAAAATTTTATTGAAATTAAAAAACCTTTTTAATTTTTCTGGCATTGAACCGAGGACTTCAGATTAATAGTCAGCTGTCCTACTGATTGCACCACAATCACTTTTAATTTTCATTGCCTTATTTGCTATTTAAATATTTGAATATTTTATCTTAACTAAAAAAAAACTTTTTGTGTTTGTCTTTTACGAGATTTGAACTCAGAAGTTCGGACTACAAGACAAACTCTCTACCCACTACACCACAAACACTTATAAATGCTGAGTTCTAAATTTGAATTTAAATATTTTGTTAAGATAACAAATATTGTCTCAAATTCGTTTACCAATACCGATCATTAGTTGCTTCTATAGACAATGAAATTCACAATTCGGGTTGGTACACTTAGGAAATTATGTTTGTAAAGACGACTGCAATTGTAGTCAAAAACAAATGAAATTTCATTTAAAAAAAGGACGACTTACATTTCATTAAATTCAACTAACATTGTCATTTGTTTTTTAAAGTTCAAAAAATGACTAACAATTGTAGTAAAAATGAACCACATGGTAGTAAAAAATAAACAAACATTTATTTATTTTTATTTTTTTTAAATAACAAAAAACAACTGTAAAAAATGAATGTAAAATCATAAAACAGTCATTTGATGTGAGTTGTTTTTTTTAAATGAACTACAAGGTTAGTTAAAAATTTTATTTGTTCTACAAATGACTTACATTTACATTAGAAATAATGAAACTGTATTACAACCCAAACAACTACATATTTTTAAAGCAGAAGTTCCCTGAGTGTACTACTGAACATCTAATTTAGTGGCATATTTGATTGCGAATACCATATTTGCAGTAATCACTTTTGATTGTCAAAATTTGTTGTTAAAAATTTAATAGATGGTACCAATTCTCTTGTACTATTACCAAATGAATAGTTGCTTCTACCGTACACAATTACAACCGAATTTTATTTGAAAAGTTGATTGGAAATACCAATAACACAGTGCAACAGTGAAAAAAATGCACGGACTCGACAGTATAGGTTCGATTGCACTAGCAAACCTTATAAAAACCCTCTACTCGGTTTGGCCAGTTTGACTACCAATTTTTTTTTATGGACCTCAAAAGATTTTGAAAATCAGTGCACCACTCAATAACAAAAAATCTAGTCAAAAACGACTATTTATAAGGTACTAAGTGGTCTTTGTAAGCTATTTCGGATGCCTAGACACATTCAGATTGTATTGATATGTTCACAAAATTTGTTGAGATTTACAATGGCTACAATTTGTCATATATTATTAGTGAAAAATTATGAGTCCCTGTAAGTTATGCTGAAAAAAGCAAAAAAAAAAAAAATAATTTTCTCCTATATTTTTTCAAAAAAGTGCAGGAAAAAATGATTTTATGCACATAAAATGTTTATAAAATTTGCTCAGTAGACTCTTCACTACATTATTGCCAATATAGTTAAGCAATATCATCAAGTCTGATTAGCTGTTGGCCAAAAACTGAGGACACCTTTTTTGAGTGGTGCACCGATTTTCAAAATCTTTGAGGTCCATAAAAAAAAAATGGTAGTCCAACTGGCCAAGCCGAGTACAGAGTTTTACTAACTTTTGGTAGTACAATCGAACCTATACTGTCGAGTCCGTGCATTTTTCCAAAAGTCTTCATTTGTTGCACTATGTAATTGAATAAATGGATTGCTTTTTAGTTCCTTTTCCCTCCTTTTAATTTCCAGTACAGTATTTTTACTTTATTTATCAATTAGTGGTAGTTTCAAATAAAATAACGTCCTATCAAATAATTATTTATTATTATTAATTAATAATTATATAATGACAAATTAAATACTATTAACTTTTAGCCTAACCGAGCACTAGCTACTATGGCCTTCGGCGCGTTATAGCGAATACACCCCAATGCCCTCTGGTGGGAATCGAACCCACGACCGCCGGCCCTGATAAGCCAGCACGCTACCAACTAGCCTACCGGGGCGCACTCCTATCAAATAAATTTTAATGGTTCCGACCGAAATCCCACCAATCCTTTTTCTAGGTGTACAAATTGCACTAAAGCTACTAAAGACAATTAAGGAGACATTTTTAAGTTTTAGTGTCTTTAGAGTTTAAGTAATTTGTGAATACATTCAAGTACTCACAAGCAGTAGCAAACTAAACAGGTAATAATGGAACATTCTGCAAATAAATTGTATTTAACTTTTTAATAAAGCGTGCATTTTCTGAATATATTGGTTATTAAAAATGTTTTTAATTTCCATTTTCTAGTAACACGCATATTAATATATAACAAAATTGATTCGTAACGAATTTTTGCTTCACTTTTATTTAAATATACCACATATTTGACCTAACTTCCGATTAAATAAAATTACATTTTATAGCCGAAAACTTTTAATAACCAAATCAAATTGCATAATAAAATCTTAAATAAAAGCATAACGTAGTTTTAGTATTCAAACTAAAATGAAATAATAAAATAATAATGAAAATCTTGGTAATAACCAGGGCAACCAGAAATATGCTCTAAAATTTTTTATGAAATTTTGCAGAAAGAAGACATTAAGTATTAATAGCAAAGCGTTGAAGTTTGAACAATATAAATTGAAGTTTATATACTTTTTCGCCTAATTTAGCTTTTTCCAAAAAGCGAAAATCGCTATCTTCTTAACTAGGAGCAGAAAAAAAATAGGTTTTCGAGTGTGTTATATCTTTGTAAGAGAAATAATTGTTGTACAAAACTTCTCTTTTATATGCTTTAGTTACCAAAATGCATTCTAAAATATCGCCTAAATTAGGCGATATGAGCCAAAGAAGAACTTATTATTTGTTTTTCGAGTGGACCACTTGGTATAAATGTCGTTGCAAAACATCGTTTGCCAGGTAGAAGGTTAAGACTTATGGAATAACTTTTGTGAATTTTATTTCTTTTGCTAATTAAAAAGGAGATAAAAGATTAAATTTTTCTAAATTTTTACAGTTGTAAATCAGGAAATTTATATTTGCAAAAATAGTTTAATTTCCGCAATCGGTTTGCAAAATCCCGGAAAATATGGAAAAAAAAGTTTTTGGCAATTTATTTTTATTGAAATATAAAACTGTTCAAGTTTGATATAATTTTTATTAAAAAAAAATATGTTTTTTCGACCTTTAATTATTTATTTTCATTGCACGATTAAAGGTCGAAAAAATATAATTTTTATTTTTAATAAAAATGATATCAAACTTGTAAAAAAAGACAAAGTACGGCTTTAGTTACTTGCCCTTTACATCTTGTTTTTAAACAAAACAAGTGTAAAAATAAAAAGGAGAATAAAAAAGCGTGTATTGTATATCT
Organism: Delia radicum; assembly: GCA_021234595.1. Lineage (NCBI taxonomy): Eukaryota > Metazoa > Arthropoda > Insecta > Diptera > Anthomyiidae > Delia > Delia radicum. Next base: position 297,730,449 of record CM037851.1, on the reverse strand, counting down.
ACGAAAGGTAGAGCTTACACATAACGAACAAGTTTCAATTTATTGTTGATTAATGGTGATAATCTTTAATTTCGAGCTCATATATTAGTTCTCATTTAGTGGAAAACTAGGTTATATGAATGTTTGATGTTTTGCATGGGATTGTCACTTCTATCAAAACGTGTTCTGATGATGGGAACCTAGAAAATTCCCCAAATAGATCTATCCACACATTCCTAAAATTGTTCGATAACGAAAAAATAAAAAAAAAAAACGTGAAATATACTCTAAAAATATGCGTTTGTTCTAAAAAGTACAAAAATATACTAAAAAATAAGGCTTTTTATCAAAATATGCCCTTAAGATAAAAATATGCAAAATTATGCTATTGCCAGAATTCGTCAATTGTTCTAAACAGGATAAATATCTCATAAATTTTTCAATACGACGCACAGGAAAAAACATGATACAGCATATTTCTGGTTGCCCTGGTAATAACTATTAAGCAACCCAGCAAAACATTGATAATAGGTTGGTATTACGGAACATGTTACCTGGTTATAAGTTAAACTCCTTACCATTGCATTAATTCGCAACAGTTGCTGTTACCGACTGCCCATTAGTTACACCAAATTCAAATGTTTAAATGTTTTATGGTATAATTATAAAATTTAATATAATTAAATTTTTACTACAAATTTGACAATTTTAAAATATTAAAGATTTAAATAAAAAGTTTTGGTTAACTCTTTACCTGTAAATGAGAAGTAACATGTTACCGAGGTAAGTAGTTACCTCGATGTTTATTTTTTCCACCCAAAACTTATAAAATAGTAGTTGAAAAGTCTGTCCGAGACAGGCATAAATTCAGGCTTTAAAAACAAAAAATGTGGACCTGCGAATTTGCTTTTTGGGAATTGTAAAATTCCGCAAAATATAGTTAATGTTAATCAGGCGCTGATCCAGGGAATGGGGGGGGGGGGGAGAAAACATCCTTCCCCACCACCTCAAAAAACAAAAAAAAAAAAAAAAATGAGAAGCAAGGAAAAGAAAAAAGGAAAGAAAAAATTAAAACAAGAAGATGAAAAAAGGAACCCGTTTAACAGACTTTTGTACTAACTTTTTTGTATGAGTGCAAGTATGCTTGCATGTCCCAAACATAATATATAAAAAAAATTTTAATTGTAAATATATCTTTGTTTAGGTTTGAATATTGAATCATTGTAAACATATATATAATTACAGCAAACATATTCAAAAGTGTTGCTGGGATACTAGTAGTACTGCAGATTATATATAAAACAGCATGGAATGGCATGCATGATGCATGTCATGCTATAAGTAATGTAATAATAATAAACTAAAACAACATGTGAGATATAAATACGATACTTTACGATACGATATATATCTATCTAACTACTAACACACATCAGCTCAATTTCGAAAAAAAAAAATAATAAAATAAAATACTGCGTTTTGCAATCAATTAATACCAGTTTATAAAATTAGTAGACATTTTATACTATAGTTTTTTTTTGCAGTTTACGATTAGCTAAATACTAGTAGTTAAGAGTGTGGTCAGCTTAAAACTAAAAACAAAAGTAATGTGTATGATTTTTAATTTTTTATTAGACTTTAGTGTCACGCATGACAGTGTTTTTATAATAAACAAAAATTTCAATCTAATTTAGAATGAACACTGAAGTGATGAAAAGTTTGAGTTAATCAAATAATTAGATTTATTAACACTGTTTTCGAAATTGACAGCCCCTTCCGACACTCATGCGTATAGCTCAATGTTGGTGTTAACTAATATCGATGTTCGTCTGTCTGTTGAAATGCGAAATACTCCGAATAAAAGAGAAGAGGGGTAACTAGTTTTTAGTTAAATTGTTTGTTGATATTATAAGCAGTTTGTTATTTAAAATAAGCAAAGTTGGTAAACGGGTTCAAAAGTTATGAGTGAAAATGTAAAGTATTTTCGAAATTTTTAATATAAACTTGTTTTATGCACTAAATACATGTTTTTTAGTTCACTGTTTTACAAATTATGACGTCATTGTATAAGTAATGACTATGGAAATATAAAATCGGAGAAAGGTAGAGAAATTCATCATTTTTAATTAGACTTTTTAGGATAATATGTCTCTAGTTTTTGTGGATACACACTGAACAAAAGTTCATCCCAGTATTTTTAAACTGCTACATTTTTTTACTAGACAGGGATAATTAAGTGGTTAAAAAATCCTTAAATCTTTCAACATCTTGATTACAATCTTACGATACAAATTTTGTTGAAAATTGTAACCCAATTTTTGTCTATATTTTGGTGGGAAACTTTAAAAATGATTTAAAAATATATACTTATATAATCCTAAAGTTTTATATATTTTTTATTGCAATATTAATAAGAAAATACGACGACTTAGTTCTCTGCTAAAAATTAGTTCATCGAATGTACCTACATAAAATTTTTAAAATCTGACTGATCCGACAATGAATTTTTAAATATAGAATGTAGGAAATTTAATCCGTTTTCATTCAAAACATAAAAAATGGCTAGTTTTTATTGAGATACTAGTACACGTATCAAAATTTTAATATCAGGGTTGCCATATAACAATTTTAACATTGAAAATGTTTCCATCTTCTTCCGATAATGAATTTTTTAAATATACAAAGTCGAAAATGTGTTCCGTTTACACTCAAAACATAAAAAATGTCTAGTTTTTTATTGAGATACTAGTACTCGTATAAAAGTTTCAATATCAGGGTTGCCATATAACAATTTTAATAATAAAAACGTTTTCTTCTTCTTTCTGTTTTCTTCTTTTTCCGATAATGAATTTTTTAAATATACAAAATTGGAAATTTATTTCGTTTTCACTCAAAACTATTACTAGTACACCTATAAAATTTTAATGTCAAGGTTGCCATATAACACTTTTAACAATAAAAATGTTTTCTTCTTCTTCCGGTAAATTAACTCCTAAAAAAATTAAAATTTCATATATTTTTGCATAAAAATGTGCCTATAAAAATACATAAAATAAAATTGTTAAAATATCTGCAACCGTCCATGATTCATATTCTGTCAAAATTTGAACTGTTGTTGCTTATATTTCTGCTAGAGGTCGCTTTTAGGTAAAAAAACATTTAAAACATTTCTTAATGAAGCACTGTTTTTTATACCTGCAAAGTTTATAAAATAATTTTTAAAAAGTTAAAAAGTTTAACCTTATGTCAGCAGCCAAAAAATTATACATAAACATACACCCGGCATACCGGGGTATGCCATACATTTTATAGGCATCACTTTTGCCAATTTTCCAACTATTTTGTAAAAATCCAATTTTTCTGATCCTTGACTACTATTCGCTAAAAACTTTTATAAAATAAAGTTAGAACTCAACTTCTGTACATAAATTTTAGGAAATAATGTTAAGTTTTGCTTGGTCTAAGTTTGTTTAATTCTTATTATTTTAAACGAGCTTAAGATCATTTATTCATTAATTATAATTATTTATTTCCAATAACCAATAAACTTGTTTTTCAATCAAATTGTTATAATTGTTCCCTGAAGAAGTCACCCAATGTGGAGACAAAATATTGGAAATAAATAAAAATTAAAAAATATATATTTTTTAAATGCTTGTAGAAATTTTTTTTTTTAATATATTCTTTAAAAGCAGCGAAACTTTAGTCTTTCAAAATCGTACTAATTTCATATTATAACACTTTAGCATTTTAACTGCAAATTTCTTCAATATTTTTTTACTAGTAATATTATTAAAAAAAATTAAAACCTACTGGTATTTTTTAAATACTTCGAATTGTTATGCTATTTTTTACTTGTTTTGTGCCAATTTTGTTCGTCCCATTTTAAATTGCCCTGATTATTATGAACACAATAGCGCCTAAATCGAATATTGCACCTAGGAAACTTCTGCTTTAAAAATATCTAGTTGTTTTGGATCAGTCATTTTTAGAACAAAGTTCATTTTTTACTAACCTAGTAGTTCATTTAAAAAAACAAACCACATCAAATGACTGTTTTATGATTTTGCAGATGAAAATAGTAACGTCACGGTTAATGAATTCGAATGAAGAATTTTGAGGGTCAAACCACTTGATTTTTCTTTTTTGCAAATAGTTATGCAGGTTGAAATGCTATATACCGAATATGGAAACTTGTAGTAATAAGGAATTTGATGCTTATCGGAGAATACTTTTCTTAACCGGTGCTCTGTTATGACTTTGATCCATAAGAAACCAACTTGCATTTAATTTTTCATTTTTCAATGTGTTTTCCCACGATTTTGGGATATCAAATAATTTGTCAATTTTGATAATGAAAATACACTGCAATAAGGTAAAGAAACTGACAAATCAGTAGCCATATCTAACCTTTTTATGTAAATGGAAACTTTAGAAATACTATATATGTATCAGGAGCCAACGCAACTGTTTATATACAACTTTATCCCTAACCCTGCTAAAAAAAATTCCAAAAGTTAGGTTTGTGCTCAACATTTTGTAGATATTGCTCAATATGATAGTGTGCAACCAAAAATAACACTGTTTTTAATAAAATATAAAATTTTCATTACTTTCTCTATAAATACATTGAGCCAAAAATATTTTTCATCATTTCTTATAAAAAATTTACATACATTTATTCAAGCGTACCCGGGTATACTGGCTGCAGCCGTAAGGAACAAAACTACTTGTTAATTTGATCCAAAACAAACTTTTTAATTTTTATTTCGGAAAAATAATAGAAAACAATATTTTAGGAGGCTACCCATAGTTTCAAGTCGATACTGCACCTAGAACTCAAGATATATCTATTTGAAAATTAAAAATATACACAGGTATGCGTGTGCAGACATAAAGGTTAAGGGGTCCTTTTAGAGCTAAACAACATTTTTTAGTGTTATTTTAATATTTTAGGTTTGAATGATGGCAATTTACCACTAAAATAAATGCAGAAAAATATATCGAGTGAAAGAACTGCACAGCGGTGTAAAGAAACTTGGATATGTTGTAGAAATTTTAGCGGAAAAAAAAAATGGGTAAAAAAAAAAACACTCTTATAATAATTTACTACCATTTTCAGATTTTTTTAATTTCATTTATTATTTTCATTTATTTAAAGTTTCAAAAAAAAAATTATTCAAAAAATTATTCATTTACTTTATACATTTGTTTTTATGGATTTGTGAGTTATTTGAAGAATATTTAAAAATAATTAGCAAGACATATTTGATTTATATGAAAAGTACTTAGACCGGATTTTAAGTGATTTATCATTTATGTTAAATTACATTTTGAGTTAATTTAAACTACAAACTATTTTGAGTGTATTAATATTATGTATACTTTTCTGGTTAGAGGAAAATATATTTTGTTGTGGAAAGTGGATGCAAAGGGTATATAGAGAAACTGTGCTGCTCGCGGGTCTCTCGATGATTAGCTACCCAACTCTCACTAAGAGAAATATTTATAAAAAAGTGACCAAATAAATAGAGAAAAGGTTGAGAGGGGCAGATATGGATTGAAAATTTTAACTAGGGAATGGAAGCAATACCGCTAAAATGTCGTTATCGATTCAAACCTTTTCAACTGACTATCGTTACCCCTAAGATACCGTTACCGAAATAATTGAAATAGCGTTATCCCTAAAATACCGTTACCGAAATAATTTGAAAAGATAAAAAAAAATAATCGCATTGATCACAAACAAGCCAACAATTGGAATTCTGGCATATTCGGACTAAAACTAACTCTGTGCAATACACAGTGTGCAATGCACATTACCTGATTAACTAAAATAAAGTTACACTTAAAATGCCGTTACCGACATAACTGTAAAATTATTATCCTTAAAGTAACATAACCGAACTTACTAAAATGCCGTTACAGCTAAAATACCATTATCGAAATAAGTAAAATACCGTTAAAGCTAAAGACCCGATACCGAAATATCTGTAATATCGTTATCCCTAATAAATGAAAATAACGTTACCCTTACCGATACCCGCATCGAACCGATTACCATCCATGCTTTAAACACGTTTTTTACAAAATCATGTTTTTTGAGTTATGTCAGCCTTTTAGTAAAAGAGCGATATATTGATAAGAAAAAATGTTCAGAGTCGTACACAAAAGTAGTTGTAAGTGAAAATATGTGTCGGGTTTTTTCGATCTCACTTCTTATTCATTTAATTTTTTATTTTTTTTTTTATTATTTTATTAATTAAAAATCATATACTTACAAATTATATCCTATCACCCTAACCGAGCACTAGTTACTATGACTTTCGGCGCGTTGTAGCTAAAATAAACCAGTGCCTGTGGTGGGAATCGAACCCACGACCTACGCACTAATAAGCTAGCACACTACCAACTGCCCTTATTCATAAAAACTTTTTGCTACTGAAGAATTTTCCATGAAAAACTCTTAGTTAATTCAGACATTTTCCTTAAGAACATCATCAGAAATTAAGGAATTTTTTCATTGAAAAATCTTCTAGTCACTTCTTTCTTTAAAAAAGAACTACAGTTTATAAAACCTCTAATTTTTATTTTAATTAATAATCATATAATTACAAATTATATACTATTACCCTAACCTAGCACTAGCTACTATGGCGAAAGCAGAACAGTGCCTCTGGTGGGAATCGAACCCACAACCCCCCACAGATAAACCAGCACGCTACCAACTAGCCTACCGGGGCGCACACCTCTAAATTCAAAATACATTCTTCTATAGAAAACATCGAGTATATAAAAAACAATAATTGTTGGCCCATTAATCGTTAAATTACTATTAAATTTAAAAAAGAAAATAAAAAAACTTCTTTATGTATTTTCCGTTGTAAAACACTGTTCAACACAAAAACTAGTTAACGTTTAAGACTTTAGAGATAAAAAATTTAATAAAAATTGTAGTACGAGCATAAGAGTTAGATAATACAAGCCAGTTTACAATGTAAAATAAAACATACAAACATGCTACAAGTAATACCAAACTAAGCAATTCCTTGGCCAATAAAAATAAACCAGTTAACGATTAGATACAATTTTAAAGGTTGTATTTATTTAGGAAAAAACTTAAAAAACTAAATTCAAGATTAGAAATTTCTAGGTTTTTCCAAGAGTAAAATCATGGAAAATTTAAGAAATATTAAAAAAAAAAATTGAACATAAAGCTAAGAAAAATCCAAAAAATAATGCGATGGATAACACTGTGCTACAAAATTTAGCCCTAAAATCTAAAACAAGAGTACAGACCATTGATCCTATATATTTCGGCCACGCTGATTTTAATGGCGTACTCAGTTTTTTCACTTATGGGCTAAATTTTCCGTAAATTTGCATTAAAGGTTTGCAGGTTTTGAAGCAGTTTGTATACCCTGTTAATAATCGACATATATGGATCCATACATGAACACACATGCTTCATACATGTCCACATGCATCCACACGTGATTCATAAGTGTTCATAAACTAATCTTATACCCATAGAAATAAACCCGTAAAAATAGCAAAAAAAGCTACTAAAAATTAGTTAAAAATTTTCTTCGGGAAAAAAACTGCCAAAATTAGCAGATTATTTTTTTTCTAAATATTATAAGAATAGCAAAAATAAATCAGTTGAATTTACAAATATTTAGTTATATTTGAGAAATAACATATTAATCTGCTACAATCAGCAAAACTGTTTACTAAATATTAGTAGACAAAGAAATCATTAAAAAATGTTGAAGTTTTTTTATGCTAATAAAAGTCTTCCCTTATGAAATCAGCAATTTACAACATTTTAACAAAAATTTCTGTTGAATTTTAGCAAAATAAACTGTTAATTGCATTCTACTAAATTTGTGGTAAATATAGCAAACAATTGTTAATATTACAGTTTTTGTTTGGTTTGGTTGGCAACCCTTTCGTAACAAAGTCAATATTTTTTGTGCTCCTGCAGTAGATTTTTTTTAAAATCATTTAAAGTAATTTTAAAATAATTTTTTAATCAACTGGTGTATACTGTGTTATAAATCTTTTTGTAAGTTACAAAAATTTAATCAAGTATGACTGGGGCAAGGCGTAAAAGTACAAATATTATTAAAAAAATAATATGTGGTCAATGCAAATTGCAAATTGAAGAAGAGGATGGAAGCATAAAATGTGATAAATGCTCTGAAACGTTTCATGATATATGTACTACTTTAGATAAACGTCAGTTTGACCTATTGTTGAAAAATGAGAGCGATGAGTACATTTGTCATTTTTGCAACGAAAATGATGGAGACTTAAAACACCAATTAAGCGCAATAAAAACACAGCTTGGTAAACTGAATCAGCTGGATGAGTTACAGACAGCAATGCAGTTTATGTCAACAAATTTGATGACATACTTAGTGGTATTACCGAAAACAAAAGAAAAATAGAAGCAGTACAAAAAGAAATAGAAATTTAAAAAAAGAAGTTGCCGATTTAAAAACATCTGTAAAACTCTTAAACGATCAAAGAGTAAAGAATGATTGTTTAATTAGTGGATTGGAATGCGAGGATGATTTAAATGCTGCTGAAACCTTAGTGAAGTTTGTTGATAATTTTGATGTAAAGTTACAGCCATCTGATATTGATGAGGCGTATTTCTTGAGAAATAAAAAAACATCAAAAAATATTGAAGCTACAAAAGATAAAAAGAAGCAAACTATGATCGTAAAGTTTAGCAACAAAAGAGCAAAACAAGATGTTATGTCAATAAAACCTAAACTTCGAGAAAATGAAAATAAGACTGTGTTTATAAATGATTTTTTGAGTAAGGAAACACTGACCTTACTCAATCATGCAAAAAGCTTGGGAAATGTTGGGTATCGCAGAATCTACTCTTTAGCTGGCCGTGTTTATGTTAAAAAAAGCGAATTGTCAAAACCTAAGTTAATTAAAACTTTTGAAGAAGTTGATAACATGTTACTAGAAGCAACAACAAATAATGTTCGCAGATCTTTACGTCGTGAAAATCCTATTATAGAAGTTCCGGATAATAGTGATAATGATTTTCAATCACCTTTTCAATCTAATGCTTAAATTTTAATTTGGCTTTTTATTAAAACGTATTATATTTTATATTATATTTAAACATTATGAACTTAAATAATCAATATTTTCATTCTTTTTCATCTTATGAATCATATTTAGAAAATCAAAGCAAATCTTATTTATCAATTATATCTGTAAATGTTAGGAGCATTTCGTCACTTACGAAGTTTAATAAATTCAAAACCATAATTTCTCTTTTTCCAAAACTACCTGAAATTATATGTATTCAAGAAACTTGGTTTGAAGATAAATTGGTACAACTTTACAAAATTCCGGGTTATAATTCAGTTCACTGTTGTAGATCTGACTGTTACGGGGGAACGTCGGTATATGTTCGTAAAGACGTTTTATTTTCTACTGATATCTGTAAGAGTAAAGATTTTATTGAATCTATAGTATTAACCATACAAAGTCAAAACATTGCTGTAAAGCCAATAAAGTTAATATCATTTTATAGATCGCAAAAATGCAATTTCGAAAAATTCTCTGAATATTTGGAAAATTGTCTTGTATCATTAGCTCAAAGTCCATGTATATTTGTTGGTGATACAAATGTTGATTTCCTGACTAATCCTCATGCTCTTGTTTTAACTGATTTATTTCGATGTTACGATTTTAAAAACTGTCATAATATAATTACTCGTCCTAGTAGTGGTACCTCAATTGATAATGTGTTTAGTAATCTTGAAAAAGATCTTAAAATTAGTTCTATTGAATGTGAGTTGTCGGATCATAACCTTATCAATATCAGAATAGATTCAGCAGTAAAAACCAAAGAATTTATACAGACAGTCCGTTATAATTGTAATTATGAAAGAGTTAAGGAAAATCTTAGTCATACCTTGTTAATGTCAGATTTTACAGGAAATCCTAATAATGACTTTTTACATTTGATAGATTGTGTAGCAAATGCTGTTTCTACTTCAACAATAATTAGTAGGACTAAAAAGATTTAAAATTGGAATTAACACCATGGATTAATAAAAATTTGCAAACTCTTATGGAATATAAAAAGAAACTTCTAAAAAAAAGGAAAAAAAATCGTAATAATTATGACATTGAAATTTGCGTTAAGAGAATTAGCAAAATAATAAAAGTAGCCACTAAAGAGTGTATGAATAATTATTATAAAGACAATTTGTGCAAAGTACAGGAAAATCCTAGAAAGTGTTGGCAATTTTTAAATCAGACTCTTGGAAGAAAATCTAAGTCTGAAATAAATATTAGAAATAATGAAGGTCAAATAATTGTAAATGATAATGAAAAAGTCGAAATTTTTAATCAATATTTTTTAAATTCGGTTGAAAATCTGATTAATGGAATCGAATACAATTCCAGCGATCATTGTAATGCTTTCCGAACTTTAAGATACACTCGGAATGAATTTTGTTTGCATCATACCACTGAAAATGAAGTCTTTGATTTGATTACCAAATTAAATTTGAATAAGAGCCCTGGAAATGATGGTATAACCTCGAAGTGTGTATTTGAATGTAGAGAGATTCTTGCACCTTTCTTAGCTAAAATTTTAAACTCCTCAATAAGTCAGGCAATTTATCCTGATGTACTAAAAATTCATAAAATTATTCCAATACCAAAGGAAATTCATTGTAATACAGTTGATAAATTTAGGCCTGTTGCAGTTTTACCTATTGTAGATAAAATTTTTGAAACGATATTACATAGCCAACTTTCAACGTTTTTAGAGAATGGAAAGTTAATATATCCAAACTAATATGGCTTCCGTAAGGGTTGTGGTACGGATGAAGCTATTGTAAACGTGGTCAATTATATCTGTGATGGTTTAGATAGAGGTTTCAGTGCGGTAGGTGCAATATTTTATGATTTTTCCAAAGCGTTTGATCTCGTAAATCATTCAATTATGGTTCAAAAATTAAAATTTTATGGAGTGAGAGGTAGAGAATTGAATCTTTTCAAAAGCTATTTGGAAAATCGTAAACAATTTGTACAGATTAATAACTGTAAGAGTTCAATGCTTAATGTGGCGTATGGAGTCCCTCAAGGAAGTGTGTTGGGTCCTTTATTTTTTAATATTTATCTAAATGACATAAATAACTTGGGGTTAACAGGACAAATTTTTATGTATGCAGACGATTTATGTTTACTATATCCTTATAAAGAAAATTTAGTTTTTAAAACATTTGCAGAGCGGGATGCTGCCCTCATCTCAGAGTTTGCAAGGATTAATAAATTGGTATTAAATCCAGGCAAAACAAAACTCGTGCGTTTTAGACCCCAGTTTAGACGAAATATTTCGGAAAGTACCATATGTATAAATGGAAATGAAATCGTTGAAGTTGATTCAATAAAGTATTTAGGAGTTGTTCTGCAAAATAATTTATCATGGCAAAATCATATTCAATATGTACGTTCAAAAATATCTCCAGCACTTGGTATATTGTTTAAACTTAAGTATAAACTAGACGAAAAATCAAAATTTATAATTTTTCAAGCTCTCATTCAAAGTCACCTGAACTATCTTACACTCTTATATGGATTTAAAAGAAATGTAGATTTGAAATCTTTGCAGATTATTCAAAACAAATCGTTAAAAGCTGTTTTTAATCTCCCCCAATTATATCCGACTTTGTCGCTTTATGAAAATGTTGCTAAAAAAGTTTTACCAATTTATGGTATATACAAACTTCAATTATTGACATATGTTTTTAAGGTAATACATGGAATTGGGCATCATACAATCAGTTTTTCTACAAATCAAACTTTGTATAATACAAGATATAATTCCAATTTAAGGCTTGTTAGATGTCGTCTTGAACTCACCAAGCAAAGAATTGAGTATAGTGGTAGTTTTGAATACAATAATTTGCCTCAATTTTTAAAAGACTGTTCGTCAATTTCTTCGTTCAAAAATCAACTTAAAGATTACTATTTACACAATATTGATATGCTTCTAATATAAATAATAATTGTAAAATTTTTAATTTTTTTTTCTTCTCCCATCTATTTTATTTTATAATTTATTTTATAATCTATATACAAAAAATGTAATAGAAATTAATGAAATAATGTTAATTAGGTAAAGTTGCCAACGTTGTCTCTATAATGCCCTAGCGGCGCTGAGACCATTATATAATTTGTAAACCTTTATATGAATTAACAATTAAATAAATAAAAAAAAAAAAAAAAAAATTTTGAGGTTAGAAATATTTAGTAAAAGTTTTTGCTAATTCCACATATTAAAATGCAATTTTCCATTAACTAAAATTCACATCGAATATAACTAAAATTTTGTTAACTTAACAGATTTATTTTTGCTGTTCTTATTTTATTGATATTTAGCAAAAAAAAATCTGCTAAATTCAGCGTTTTTTTTTCTACAAGAGCATATTTAACTAATTTTTAATAGCTTTTTTCTGCTATTTTTATAGGTTTATTTCATTGAGTGTTCATATGAGGAATCTTAAATGTTCATCTCTGTGCTGTAATGGTCGTTTTTTTTTTTATATGCTTTGATATATGCAATTGGTATTTAACATCTCCGTTATTTAAAAAAAAAAATATTGAAAATATTTTTAATTTTTATTATTTTTCGAATGGGCAATTTTGATAAAATTATAAGATATACTGCGACCAACAATTATCACCAATAAATTTAAATAATTTTTCACGTTTTCTTTAAAAATTTGTTATTCAATTTATGTTATGACATTAAATACTTATTTTATTCTAAAATTATCTGTAACCACCCCTTAATGAAAAACAATGGTTTGCATCTGTGCTAAAGCTTTAACATCAGTAACTGTGCGAATATAGTATAAAGAAAAAATAAATAAACTATAAATGAGTTAAAATTATTAAATTAATAAACTAGCATTATTACTGATTTTGTTTTGGATATAAATGGACGTTTTATAATTGATTTCGTCTAATTCGAAATTTGAGAATGAAAGTGGTGAAAAAGTGGCAATATTAATTAGTGATGTATAATCAATTGGTTTTTTTTTTGTTCTTTGGGTAACAAGAACAATTCTACATACGTACAAACTATCAAACTCGAGCTTTCTTGAGAAGTTTTGTCTTTCGTCACATTCTTTTCAATTTAACTTTCATCCAAGAAACAAGTGTTTATTGAATTAAGAATAAAAGAATTGTGTAACGGGGTTCATTTTTTTTAAAAAACCACGTTGAAGTTATGTTTACAGATTACTTAATCCCCGAAAATTTTCCATAAAATAAAATCATCAGCCTAATTTTCAATTAAAGGTAGGAAACAATTAATTGTGTAACATTTTATTTTGTGCTAATCAAATAAATTTTAAATCAGATTGATAGTATTGGTTGTGTAACCTAAATTGGAATTTGCAGAAACTCTTGGTGAGGCTCTAGTGCATATTATGCAATACCTAACCAAAAAGAATTTGTTAGCAAATTTTAAGGTATAAGCCTAAACCATCGAAAAATTAATTTTTGCTTAATTTCGAGTTACGTAATACTGGCCGACTTCTTTGGACACCAATTTTTGGTATGAATAAATTGAGTATTACTTGAAATTCCAAGGACCCGGTTTTGGTATATAAAAGTTTAATCACATGCTAATTTTGGTTAATTTTAATCGACGCCACGTTACATCATCCATATTGCGATCACGTTGTATTGTCATCTTATCACCTTCATCTTCCTAGCCATATAATCAAGGATTATATTTTTTCATCATTCAACCAAAATTCAGTAGTGGTTCCATATAGTGAGTCACCACTGTCAAATGTTTTTCTTGCTTCGATCATAAAACACTTACAGTTTGCAAAACGTAATAGAGAGGAGGCAAAAAAAATTCGAGTTGTTTTTCTGATTTGTTTATGTTCATCCAAAAAAAAAAAAAAAAACAGAACAATAATCTAGTGAAAGCTGCATCATAGAAAAAACTCACAACCGAACAACCAAAATAACTCTCTCCAACGTCATAGTTGCGGGAAGGAACCTAAATGAAACCTCTTCAACGATCAATGTGTGGTCAAGATCTTTCTACACTGTATTAACTGAAGTCAACTTTAAACAGATTTTAAGTATAAAATTAAGTGTAACTATGGAATAATTATATAAGACATTACCATACAATTCAGAATTAACGTTAGTAGTGAATTATCGAGGATAAAAGTCAGGAATCTGAACTTTACATTATTTTACCAAATGGTATCATCTGTACGATGAACTAGTCATTTTCATGACACCCACACTTTTACTAGTTAGTTCCCAAAGACTTTCTGAATTCACAACTTAGTTGTTCGATATAAAGAATTTCCAGTTTTCTATTTATTCCAAAACACAAATTTCTGCTAATCGAAAACCAAAAAAATAAAAAAATTAATCTTTAAATTTGGTTTTGTTTCGATTTTGCTAACTTTTGTAAGGGTTCAGCCTTAATGTTCTAACCGGAACAGAAAATCTCAAAACGGCTAACAATTTTATTGTTTTAACGAAATTTTTATAACAAAATGACCAGCTTCTGCTGAATGCAAAATTTATAAAATTTGCAGTGGATCTTTTTTTTTTTTCAAAACCAAAAACCCAACCGATAAAATTACTAAAATTTATAATGCATAAATTGTGCATATTTTTATAAATGGTTTGACATTAATGTTGCAACCAAAAAAATAAAATAATTAATAACAAATTTAAATTTTGAACGTTTTAAGTATAACTACGAAATTTTATAACAGAATTTTCTTAACTAAACTAAATTATGCCAGCTTCTGCTGAATTCAATAATGTAATAGTTTCGAACACATAATGCAAAACCTAACTGTTATAATTTAAAGGTTGGTTTAGTATTTTCACTTACTAAAGTGGTACACTACTTAAAATTTCTAAACATTATTATTTTGGTTATAAAATTTAGCCAATTTAAATTGATTAACATTACACTGGTGTAAATTTCTAATAAAAAAACTAAATACAATAATGAATTTAAAATAACAAGTTAATTATTATACAAAGGGTAATTAGTTAAGAATAGCGATAATCTCACACTAACGATCAATGAATGGTCATAATTAAGATGTTGGTAATAATCATGCAAAACACAAAAATTATAATATTTTGAAATCTAATTTAGCTTAAATTTAAAACGTCATACATCTCCAGCAAAATCGAGAGGCCTCAACGTATTGCTGCAGTTTAACTTTGGTGAGTCAAGAGTATATCATTTTTTAAATTTGTTTTTTGCATATTATTACATTACAAAACTTTAAAAAAAAAAAAAAAGAAGTAACAACTAAATGAAATATTAAGAGACAATTTTTAAAATAAAATAAAAACAAAATAGAGTGCTCCCAATTTAATACGTCTCCCAAAGGGAACAAATTTAAATTGAAACACCAATTCGAGTGTAGTAAATAATGTTAGTTATTGCTTCTTATTAAAGTAATTTAGAATAGGAACAAGTAGTATAATCTCTTTCTTTTTTATATATGAATTAAGTTTGTTTTATATATTCATGAAATTTAAAATGTATACCGTAATGATCTATCTTTTTATGATAAATTAAACCCCAGTAGGAAATTTATTATAATATTTTGCCTACACGGCTATATAATTAGATTAAATCAAATTTTCTTTTCATAGAATAATAGATAAATTTGCGAACTTTTATAGTAATTATTAATCGTTTGGGAAACCATACGAATGCTTAAGCCCATTAATTATATTATAATTATTTTTATTAATAAGATGAATTTCGTTACTTTTTGAATGAATAAACATTCATTAATATGGATTGTAAAACGATATATTTGTTTTCTTACGTGATGTGTTAAAAGGCTAGGGTAAGTCTTTCGTTGTGGGATTTCAGATAAAATGATACTTTTGAAATCAAAGGTAGGGAGGGTAGAGACTCATAGGGCTTCATTAACACCTAGAAGACCCTGGTGATATATTGATATAGCATTGTTTAAAGTTTTTTTTTTCCTGTCTAGCGTAGATCATAGTTGGGGTATGTTTTTGCTGTGATTTAATCCATTTGAAGTATTTAAATAATAAATAAGGAGTCTATAATAATTTTATGTAAAAGGGTGTGTATGTGATATAAGGGAAGACAGGTGGACGCGAATCCCCCACCCGACTGCTTGCTAGTGGCTTCAATGGCTCCTGTTAGTCCTTCCTGGTCAAACCCAATAAACAATTAAAGTAATTTTCAAAAACATCACATATATTATTTGATCAACTTTGTTACTTTGGTGATGCATTTTCTAATGCATGCAAATCTATCTCTGATATAGTACCCCTTGTACATTACAGTGCATTAACGAAAATTGAGGTAATATTTAAATATATAATCATACATGTTTACATTTCCATACATGGTCATGTGTGTACGTACATTTACGAAAATTTGTGGTAATATATATATATGATCACATATGAACTCTTATGAACATATATGAATCATGTATGGTGGTTAGGGTGGGGCGATTTGAAAGTCTTAATGGACGCTTCGCGTTTCTGATTCTTGGGATTGTACTGAGCAAAAAAGTCCACTAGACCATACGTCTACGGTGATAAATCGAGCTTCCACATTTTGACTTTTTAGCCGTATTTTGTGAAAGTAACAATGTGTGGGATGGACATATCTCAGGAAGTAGGAGGAGCTTATCCAAGATTATGGCATCAATCTTTTCTTTGGAAGATTCTCTAGCAGATTAATGCATCAATTATATTTGTGGGTGGGGTTTAAGGGGTTAATTTTTAATTTCAAAATAGGGATTTTTTTTGCCGTATTTTGTGAAAGTAACAATGTGTGGGATGGACATATCTCAGGAAGTAGGAGGAGCTTATCCAAGATTATGGTATCAATCTCTTCTTTGGAAGATTCTCTAGGAGATTAATGCATCAATCATATTTGTGGGTGGGGTTTAAGGGGTTAATTTCTAAATTGGGCTATTTTTGCCGTAAAGTCAAAATGTGGAGGCTCGATTTTCGCCGTAGACGTATGGTCTAGTGGACTTTTTTGCTCAGTACAATCCCAAGAATCAGAAACGCGAAGCGCTCATTAAGATTTTTTTTCCTTCCATACTAATCGCCCCACCCTAATGGTGGTATAGGGATATGTATGACCTCGAATCACTTCATATGTGAGCATGAATGAGTTAATAAATGTTCATAAACGGATGCATATAAGTTGATTTTCCACCGGGTACATAAGATTTTAAAAATCAAATATTTTATCGTAGTTTTTTAATGGTACCTACATAAAAGACCTTGTTTGATGTAATTTTTATTAAAAATAAAAATTATGTTTTTTCGACTTTAATTGTGTAATGAAAATTATTCAAGCTCGAGGCCATACTCTATATTTCTTTATAAGAATATTGACAATATTGAAAATAAGTTAAGTCCCTTAGGACTTAAACCAAAAAGTTAAGTTAAACAAGAAAAGGGAATTTCCTAAGGGAATTAAATGAAAATGGAAAGACATCCTAAGGAATTCATTAACTGAATGTGAATGAATTTTTGTTAAATGAATTCAATAACTTAAATGTTTAATGTTTTATTCATGAAATTAATTTTTTAATTGTAATTCCTTGAATTCATTCTTAGTAGTTTCTTATTAAAGAATTCATTCCTTGCATTAAAAAAATTAATTCAATTTATTTACCAATTGAATGAGTTCTTTAAAGCTCTGAATATTAACTTTTTTTTGGCTGAATTTTGGTACACATAATTTTTACGCTATTTACATATTATACTAAATAATTGTTCAATTTTGTCTTTATGCTTATGCACAACAATGAAATTATAATCAGCGTGGCTGAAATATTTAGGTTCATTGGTCGACACCCTGGTAGAAACTGCCAACCGTACCAAAAAAATAGTACTGGCAAACCACTGCTATTTTTGTAAAACCCACTATGTTAAAAATTACCAAAGGTGCAACTAATATGTACTAGGAAAACATAATTTTATTTGCAAACCATGTGTTTTGCCAGTACCGCCCTCCAAATTCTTTGCCAATATTGTTTTTTACCAATATTACAACCAATTACAAGTAATTTTTTTTAATATTTTTTTTATTTTATTTATTTTATTTACACATTTATATATAACCCAATACAACATTTTTCAACACATGATTTTAGGACTCAATTCTGGAAATTGCACGTGAAAGTAGGCCCAAAAATAAGAACTTCTGCATCATTCGTTTTGTCAAGTTGGCTACAGTAATAATTTAATGGCCATACGAATTTTTTGGCTCAATGCGGATTTTTATCACTTTTCTATATTTTAACACGGTTATATCTCCGTATACCGTACGGAATATCTCTTTATGTCTAAAGCAAAGTTGTAGATATTGAATAGGAGAAAAAAAAAAATGCGACACAATCCTACTCGAAAAAAGTGCATCCGTTGCATTAAAAATCGCAAAAATGCACATTTATCTCCATTTGTCACCTTTTTTGCTCAATAACTGGATTACAAATATTTTGCATGAAAATAAAAATTCCGATTTTTTTTTTTATTTTTCCACATTTTTCACAGTATTGGGTCCCAAAATCATGTGTTGTACAGTGTAATACTAAGACTGAGCGATACAGGCTGCTTTTTAATGTGATTTGTTATACATATTTCTCAAAATTAATTTAATTTAAGCTATTTAAAAGCACAAAACTTTTTGAATTGCCATCGTTATGCCACTGTTATCAATCGGGTAACAGGACAATGCTGTCAAGATTGTTAATCCCACGTTCTGCCAACGCATAACCGACCGTCGCCAACGCTTTACCAACACTGTGCCGATTGTATTTTTCTGTCTGGGTTCCCCTTGTATTATTTTTCGAGTTGCGCAATGTAATCAAATAAACAATTTGAACATTTTATAAAAACTTTTCGAAGAAAATGCTGCCAAAAATTCCCAATATTTTTAAAACTCCAAAACTATTCAATTTTACAAAGCATATTATTAAATAAAGAAATCAAAAATGTTATTAGTCATTTCCTTTGAATATTATTTATATAATCTTATTGCTATATAGAAGACAAAAAAAAATTATAAATCACTTCGATGATCAATCATATATGGAAAATTTTATGCTATTTTTTTTGCGTATTTAAATATTTGAAATTCAAATAAAACTTGTATTTATTATACACAATAGTTTAAATAAATAAACTAAAATTCAATACACAACATCAATTGAAAGTAGAATATTTAAACAATTATTGTGTGTTAATTATAAAAAGAATTATTTAAATTAATAGTTACTGTGATTTTAATTATACCTTTTTATTACTAAAAAAAAAAAACAAATAAAATAATTATTGAGTTATTACATTGATAACACTGTTGTAACAAGAAATTTCTGTCCAAATGGTTTCATCGTTAAATGACTTCCAAAGGGATTTGTACAGTTAGCTCAGATTTTTAGTTTATGGGCTCTTCAAAGATCTGTGTGTTTTAATGGCGATCAGGGCACGACGTCGCAAAACAGGTTGCTAAATTTGACATAGATTATTTCACGATTAAAAATATCAGAATATAAGATAACATATCTCTGTTTATATAATTTCATCCGCAAAATGGGTCTATCAGATTATATTAGATTCTATTTGGCATTATTCAATTTATTCTAATGCTATCTAATTAGATGATCTCTGATGTAATTGTATCCAAAACTTGGGCACATCTAATTATATCACATGTTATCTAAATTAATAAAATTATTAAGAATTTTATACAACTTAATACAAAGTTATATTAAAAAAATAATATATGTATATACCCCAAGTAAAAAAAGTTTATATATAATTATATATAATAATATACAATTATAAATGTTTATATATAATTACAGTAGTAACTTAATTCTTGCACATACTTGATACTTGCACACCTCGATTCTTGCAACATAGGAATATTTTTCATTACGCACTCAGTACTTGCGACATCCGAAAATTTTTGAACTCGATACTTGCAACATTTTTGTATTATATATATCAGCGTTCAATATTTGCTTAAAATGGGCGGAGCAAAACAATGCTCATTAGACGATATTATGATGCTCCAGAGACTTAAGAAGCAGTGTAGTACCTGAACAAGCGACTTTGTACCAAAACAAACAAAAATTTAAATTTCTTTAATTCCACATAAATATGTGTCTAGTAGACACTGTCTACTGTTATACGAATGCGTTGAACTTAAGTGTTTTGAATTCAAATATTAAACTTAGATCTAAACAGATGTATGTGCCTTTTATTTTGTATGGGAAATTAATACTCGGTACTTGCGACAACCTCGAACTGCACCGAGCCCGGTTTCATTACGTGCAAGAACCGAGTTTCTACTGTATATATGAAAAATTTTA
>CM037851.1:297655923-297709923 GCA_021234595.1 Delia radicum | reverse complement strand
TTTTTATTGAAACATTTTGTGCAACTTTTGTATTAAATTTATAAATTCAAGTAAAAGTATCGAGCAGGTAACTGTTTTTTTTTTCATGAAAAACTGGAAAACTGTTACGCATCCTAAAAAACTGGAAAAAAACAGTTAAAACTGGCAATATGGTAACACTGATAGTAATATAAATAAAAATACAAATTATTTCAAATTTTTTGAGCACCTGCTGAAACCGACATACTATGGCTCTTATTTCGTTAAGTTTTATGAATTGAAAAAACGTTGTACAGGGTTTGGATGACTATACTTGAAGGATATGACGTGCAAGTTTTACGTTGAAAGAATTGGTGGTCATCTAAAATTCGAAAAATTAAAAAACGACTTGAAACTTGCAAGAGTTTTTTCATTCATCCCGTTTTCCTGTAATAGCTTTTAGCTTTCAGATCCAAACCAATACAAAATATAGTCACTAGACTTGGAGGATATATCCCACAAAAAAAAATTTTTTTGATATCGCTGCTGGGTTGAAAAGTTGCATGGTGGTTTACAAGTGAAACTAAAATTTTCCGAAATTTTGAACTTTTTGAAGATTTTTAAATAGGGTTTTGCTCCGTTTAATAAAAATGACTTTAAGCGCAGAATTATAAAAACGGCGGCGTAATTTTATAAAGTTAGAGGTATATCAAGTTGGTGTCAGCGCACCAATAACGTATCACGGACATCACAAACTTAAAAGAAATTAGCGTAAATTTTTTGAAGATGTATCTTTTCTGCGTCTGACAATCTGAATTGTCTTTTTAGTTGGCTTGTGTATTGCGTGATGGGAGTAGTAACTTCGTAATGTGCACCTCCGAGGCGAAAACGCTATTTTAAAATTTTTTAAACGCAAAAATTTTATGAACTATTGAAATTTTTTGCAAAAAAAAATAATTTTTTTTAAGCTTTTTTTATATTAAAACATGGCATGGGAACATGTTTAGGTATCCTTAATAGATTCTTCGCGACGGACTAAACTGATAAAGTGCAAAAAAAATAATTTTTTTCAATCCTGGCGCGTGTAGCAGCAGTTTTTTCCAAACACATTTTGCTTTGTGACAACTAAAGCGCGGTATTAATTCCGCTCAGACGTACATCGAATGGAAGACTTTACTGAGCTTGATACTAAAATCGAAAACGCACCAAAACATTTTAATGATTTAAAATTTTATGGAGGAAACAAAATGTTTCTAACATCAAAAAGCATAATTGTATGAAATATTTGATTTTGAAAATTTAAAAGAATTATTTTTGAATTCGGGTTAATAAGTAACCCAGAATCCCAACAAGTATTTTATAATCGGTCCAATATTAATATTTGCAAAAAAAACGCGTTTTTTTTGAACCCCTAGAAAGTGAGACTATATTTTTAAATAATATTCACGAGGGCCACCTTAACAAATTTCAACAAAACAATAAACATACTACCGCGAAAACCGCCAAATTACCGCCGATGCACTGACATCTAAGAACTTGCTTTATTATAAAAACTCTATGATCATAGTAGCCTTTTCTGAATGCTTCTAAGAATAAATATTTGAGTTTCAATTCAGTTTATTTTATTTATGTGCGTGAACAATCGTGAATAAAATTTAGTAAAATGGTTTCAGATTATACATTAAAAACGTGAAATTCGTAAAAAACTGAAAGCGAAACAATTACCGATTAAAGACGCGAATATCGCCAATCTGAAAAAATAAAAAGCAAAAAAAAAACAAACAAATCGCAAATTGGTTGTAAGAAAGTCAGATTAGGTATTCGGGTTTAAATAACAATAATAATAATAAACAATGCCATCAAAACAAAAAATTGCGGATTAAAAATTAAAAACGGCTTAGAATTTATCACTGGAACCCAAGATTTAACTAACGAAACGTTAATTACAGCTTCCAATTTGAGAAAAATTGTACAAATTTTCAAAGGTAACAAATCAAAATAGCAAAAAATCATGAGTGGTAAGTTTAAATGGTTATATCTCTTAAACCATTAGCGATAGGCAAATACTTTTTTTTCCAAAATATTAAAATGTTTAACAATTTTCAATTAAATTTTTATATGCATACCCGATCAAAAAAAATTTTTTTTATTTTTTTTCCAGTGTATTTTAAAAAGTATTGAAGCTTTTACAAATATTTTAGTGTGCTCCAAACCACGCGTTATCCTTTTTTCAATTTTAACAAAAAACTGTAATTTTAATATTTTTTTTTTTTAACTTAAAACCGCCGTAAAATTTGCGCCGTTTAATAAAAATGATTAACGCGAACGGATTTCACATGCTCAAATATCGGCTTATACACACACAAATCGACACTGATGTCAGACAAAAAAAAAAAACTTAAAAAAAAATGTCTAGGTGCCGTAAATTTTTGAAGTTGCCCATATGTATAAATCCCGTTCCAAAAAAACTGGAATTTTTTTTTTGATATGTACACAAAAAAAAATTCTAGGTTAATGTTTATTAAAAAAATTGTATAATATAACCAAGTATAGTAGGAGCATTTCAACTAATAACTATTTTCAGTAAAGTTTGTCAATCAACTTATTAAAATAAATTGTATAAAATTATACTGTCATTTAACCACAAAAACTGTGGTAATTCTTCCTCTTCATATTTATGACAGGTTAAGCAGTAAATCTTAACATACTATCCATTCTATTTCATAACAATACCTAGATAGTTTAATACATTGTCCCATATATTTAGATCAAATATGATGTTCTTTTTGTTATTTTTTTTTATTTATTAATATTTTATTTATAAAATAAAAAAACATTACATTAATTTTATTAATACATATTCTAAAAAATTTTGAAAGCTGTCAATTAAAAATTAATTGAATCAATTAAATATTTCCTCAAATTCGTAACTTCCTTGAATATTTTTTTTATATTATCGCTAAAAAGTAAACATCAACACATTGTACAAGGTGGCGCAAAAGTAATCCTCCTATCAGAAAATGCTATAAATTTTGCGATTGGCCCCTAATGTCAGTTCTGTTTTGACATTTGTGTAGTAAACACATGCGAAATACACGTTAATAAACAATGTTACGCTACACTGCTCCAGAACGCGGAATATTGGTGACTATTTATTTGACCAATAATCGGTCGGTGACTTTGGCACAACGTGAATTTCGTCGCAGATTTCCTGGCCGTCCAACGCCTACTGGTTGAAACACTGCGACGTTTAGCCGCTCGCCTCGAAGAGACTGGCACAACACGAGATGCTGCCAGGCGTGGCAGACCCCGGAGTAGCCGTTCTGCAGAGAATATTGCTGCTGTAGCCGAGGATGTCATGGAAGCGCCGTCAACATCGACCAGACGACAGTGCCACGCAAATGGGTAACAGTCGACGGTCTTTACAGCGAATTGTGGTACAAGATTTGAAGATGTTTCCGTACAAAGTCCAGACGGTGCATCAGCTGTTAGCTGCTGACCGCCAATCGCGTTGTAACATACGCTCAAGCCATCCTTAATCACCACCAAGAGGAAGATGATTTTTCATCAAAAATAATCATGAGTGATGAGGCCCATTTCCATCTTAGCGGGTACGTAAATAAGCAAAATTTACGCTTCTGGGGCACTGAAAAATCCGCGTGTAACACACGAAGAGCCATTACACCCGCTCAAAGTCACTGTATGGTGTTGCTGTTTTCGCTGGAGGAGTCATCGGACCTTTTTTTTTCGAAGACGTCGCGGGCCAAACGGTTACTGTGAATGGTGAGCGCTACAGAGCAATGATCAACAAGTTCTTTTTGCCGCAAATTGATGAATTGGGATTGGAAAACATGTGGTTCCAACAGGACGGTTGCAACGGCACACACTGCACGTGCCACAACCGATATGCTGAAGGATGCATTTCCCGGGCGCCTAATCTCCCGTTTTGGCGATTTGCACTGGCCAGCAAGATCGCCTGATTTGACCGCTACAGACTTCTTTTTGTGGGGCTTTTTGAAGTCGCGGGTTTATGTCAACAAGCCTCAGACTCTTGCAGCTCTTAAAGGACAATATCCGTCAAGAATGTGAGGACCTATCGCCGGAAGTTTTGGCCAAAGTGATGGAAAATGCCATAAAAAGGGCTCAAATTACAATCAACTGTGGCGGCGGCCATTTACATGACATCATATTCTCGACTTGATGTAAAAAAAATTAAAATACCAAATAAAATAATCCACAAGAAGAATCAAAGTTTTTTATTTTTTTTTTTAAATTACAGCCAAAAAACATCGGAAGGTTATTTTTGCGCCACCTTTTAGTTGTTTTTTTTTTGTAATAATTATGTAGTTGTTTTTTTATAAATATTTGTATGTATATTAATAATAAATATTTGAAACTCATTTCAATTAGATCAGATAATAATTCTTATTAGGTTTATTAAGTTAGTTAAGTTAAGTTAAATAATTCATTTCCGTGGTTTAAATCAGAATATTTATTTATTGTAAAATATTATCATAAAATTGATAATGTAATTTTTAATTCGTTTAATAATTTTTTTTAAACAGGCAAGAAAAAGGCAAAAAATAAACTAAAATTATATCAAACAAAAAAAAAATACTCTGATTTCAACAAAGGGGCTAATTTCTACAAAGGAAAATTCAAAAAAAAAAAATTCCCATTGTTCTTACACTTCAATAGAAAGAAATAACTAATTTTTTCATATAAGTATAAATAAATCTGCTAACTAAATGAGAATTTCATGCCGTTTTGAATTAAATGTTATAAAATTCAAGCTATAAAAAACAGTTGGTATGGCAATTTTTTTTTTTTTTTGGTTTTTGTGAAGGTTTACGATATCGATCCCTTTTCAATCAAATGAGTTATTATTTAATTGAAAAATAATTAAATTAAAGAGCTACATATTAATTTCTAATTGAATAAGCAATTTTCGTTGTTGGCGTTATTTCAGCAATTGAAGTTATTAAATCGGTGGCTTTCGTGATTGAACTGGGTTTTTATTTTTGTTGTTGTGGGCGTTGTGGTGTAATGGTTAGCGTGTTGGACTGTTACACAGATGGTCCCGGGTTCGA
This sequence comes from Delia radicum, assembly GCA_021234595.1. Taxonomy (NCBI): domain Eukaryota; kingdom Metazoa; phylum Arthropoda; class Insecta; order Diptera; family Anthomyiidae; genus Delia; species Delia radicum. Next base: position 297,704,875 of record CM037851.1, on the reverse strand, counting down.
TTCCCGGTGACGCCAACATCAATTTAGAAAAATAATATGTATGAGTTTTCTATCAATTATATGTATCGCTGCGCCCACCTTCGGTGTTCCCATAGCACTTAACCCCACCGAAGTAAAATAATGAATCATGGCTATGAAATAAAAAGCTTCAATAAATTCGCCAACTCTACATCAGTTCTGTTCTAAGACTTATCTACTAGCGCACTTACAGATTTGCCATGTTTAAAGCCCTTCACCTTTCCACCACCCTTTCATCTCTTCACTATCTCCTTTCCAAGAAAGCAACACATTAATTAATAGGAAGAATTTCCTGAGTGTTGCTTCTCTTTTAAAAAAAAAAAAAAAAAAATTTGCGTGTTACCTCCAATCTGAAAACAAATTCTGTTTAAAGGTGTTCTAAAAATCATTTCCCAACGAAAACGAAAAAAATCAAGTTGTCGCTTTTTCAAACTACAAAATCACAATGGTGAAATCGGATTGAAGTAAATTGATTTTACTTGTTTTGAAGAAAACTGGCACACTTAATTTGAGTTAAATTTTGCTTGGGGCCATTTTTTTCCGAATTTCTTAAATTTAGTTCAAATGACTTAATATTTTGTAAACTTTTTTCTGAGTGAACCTTGGAAATTATTTGCAGCATTATATGAAACAGCTTTCCTTCCTATGACAAGCTAATGCTAAATTCATCGATAAAAGTGCTCAATTAGAATCATTCTTTGGCAGGACAATTTTTGCTGGATATCTAAACTTTAATGTTTTCTATTATTTTTAAATTTTAAGATTTTCTGGCTTAAATTTAATAAAACGGTTTCTGTTTTTTGAGGTAACAACCAGTTTTAAAAAAAAAAAAATTACTTTATTTCTGTTGCATTGCACATTCTCTCCCTCTAAATTTCAATTCGCATACCAATCGAATGCATACATGCAGTAAATTACATAACTTTGACATTTGGCAAAACAAAAATGTCCTAAAAAAACGTCTTTTACAAAGAATTTCACACAAGGTATCAACGCACACTGGTCGGTGTTGTATGTCGAAAAAATACTTAAAGTAGAGATATCAACGTAAAACTTTGGGTCACGTCTTGATAACAATATGAGAATTATTTAATGAAAAATTGGGCGTGGTTGATATCTCCATACCCATCCCATGTACAGTGGGGAAAATTGGATTTTTTTATCAAATTTGCCTACAGCCCACAGTTTTAACGAATTTGAAAAAAAATAAATTTGAAAAATAACTGACTAAAGTCTAGATCGATTCCTCCTGGCCGATTTTTTAAATTCATAATTTTTATGTTCTTAATAAATAGTCAAAATCAGCGTATTCTGTTATAAAAAATTAAAAACTTGTGGTATATCACGAAATGTATCTCAAATTAAAGATAATTATACTTTTGATACTTTTTGCTAAGGATATAAAATAAATGTCTTTTAAAAGTCGTCCATCAGGAATCGATCTGGAGTTTATTCAAATATTTTTTAAATTAATATTTGTTTTTGAATTTGTTTGCTCAATAAATTAAGGGAAATTGTACGTAATTGTTTTATATTCACAACAAGTTTATTATAAGATTAAGTTTTCCGAAAGAAGAAATTTAACATTTATAAATTATAATAATTCCCTGTTAAAAATCGACATACAATAAAAATGCGGTTAAGAAAAGCTCCTAAGTACTAACAAAAATAATTAGTTATAGGCGAGGTACATATTAAACGTTTATTGGCCAAATATATTCAAAAATTGTGAAATTTTTTAATTTGATTTCATAAGAAGGTATTTTTGAATATATTTGAGAAAAAATTCTGTGGGTTCGGTTTAAAATTCACAGAAATTTTAGAATGATTCCAAAATTTTGGGGAATCGTTTTAAAAATGGAAAACTGTATGAAATGTTGTTTGTGAGACTGCCTGAAACAGTTCGTCTTAACCGAGCGGCAGTGATGCAAGACGCCGGTCGTAAGCCAGTTAACCGCCGCCGACAGGTTTTTATCCAAGCCGACGCCGCCGCCGCCACTATTGGCTTGAATCGGCTGTCGGCTAAGCCATTCGACCATAGATTATTTTTTTTTTTATATTTTAATGCAGAATTCTTAAAAAAAAATCATTAATACTTTCATTAGTTTTTTACAGTAATATTAGTTTTTTGTTTTTATATACATCGAGATTATTTTTATGTTATTTTCAATTTATAACGAGCTTTCAACCTCCGTATATTTACAAAAATAAAGCAAATCAAACATATTAGCTAGGTTGATACTAGTATTTCGATCTGGCTAAAGATCTCATCAGAACCCGAAGTTTTAGAAAAGTTAGAGCCTCCATAATAGGCAGAACTTTAACAAAAAACCTATTAATAATCAATTTTGCTCCATTCTTGTCTTCAAATTCCATACAAAAACTCATATTTTGTGGTTCAGAAAATCTAAATTAGCTAGTATTTGAAGAATGCTAGTAAATATCATTATTAGTAGCTATTCGGATTCTCACTTCCACCATTCACCTCAATTTTCAAATCTAATTATTTCCCAATTGTTAATAATTTGCCCCATTTTGATTTCTGATGTTTGAATATTTGTTGATTGTAAAGGCGCTTGGACTATAAAAAATACAAATAAAACTATTTGTGATAAATTAATGGTCAAAATCTGAAGCGAATGGTGAAAGTAAGAAAATTAATCGCTATGACTGTTTCTAAAATTAACACATAATTTAGATAAATTAAATGAAACAAGTACAATTAAAATAAAAATAAATCAAATTTAACACAATTTTTTTTTTGTCTACAAAAAATACTTTTGCCCGATTTTATTTACTAGAAATTATTTAGTTTCTGATTGCTTAATTCAAATGAAAACTGACAGTGAGAATTGATTTTAGATATTATTGTAAGACCCGATTACATGTCAATGATATATTGATATTGTAATAACATTAAAATTAAGTGTCTTCACGTGAAATTTATTGAGCTGAAATAGTTTTGACAATTGCTTGCTATAATTTTATTGCATATGAACACGAGGGCAACAGTGTTTGCAACCCAAAAATAAATTTACCTTCCTTTATTCTATGCATGTGTTTTGTCTTTTTGAAAAAAAAACATTGATTTTATACCTGCTGTAACATACAAAGTTTTATGAAATTTAACCTTCAGCCGATTATCAGCCGCCACCGACACGTTTACGCTCCTAGCCGCGGATAATCAAAATTTGGCGGCTACTGGCGATTAAGCCACCGCCGACTGTTTTTGCCTCGAGCCGCCTCCACCGACGATTTGCCACGGCTTTCATCTCTGCTAAGGGGTCGCCTTAAGCGTGTAAGTTCGTATAAACAGATATTTTTGCATTGAAAGTGTTACCAAAACTTAGGGACTTTCAAAATGAATTCCTAATAAACGATGATGCGTCTTAAATAAGTTTTACTGTATACACTCCATTACATAAAACATCCCATTACATTTTACTTTGTAATGAATACGTATTACCTTCTGCATTATTTTAAATAATAAAATAATGGGTTACCATTAAGAAACATTTAATGGATTACTTTCATACTAAAAATAGTTGGTGAACATAATAGGTTATTCATCTTATTACCTCCAGGCAAAATATAATGATACAACATTTTTCTGAATTCTATTTTGAGACTCATTATAATTCGCCTTTTTGGCTAGTTAAAGGGTAAGGTGTTTGTTTTGGTATATCTTGAACGAATTTATATAGAAGAAAACTTCATTTATGTTTTAGACTATCAAATGTTATATGCCTCGGTGACTTAGGGTATAGACCAGTCGTCTGTTAATCTGACGACCCGGGCTCGATTCCCAGCTCGACCATGTTTTGAAAAAAAAAAAAAGTATTTTTTTAAATCTATTTTTAGACCCATTAGTTTTTTCTTTCTGGTAATGGCTTTTATTCAAGGGGGAACACAACTTGAAAAACTTTAACTGAAATTTAAATACATGGACCAGTACAAACTCAAAAAACGCACTGGGAAAACATTAATTTTATAAAAAAATACACAATAACCCAGGAAAAAATTACACATTCCAAAAAGAAGGTGATGCCCACACTTGCTTACATATCTCATTGCCAAATTTAGTAACTGCAATACCAAACTCATTCCAACGATAGAGTCAAAAAAGCAAGTAGTATTGTAATCAATTCTTTAAATTTAAACCAGAAGCATGAACTCAATAACAAAGTAATCATTTACTTAAAAGAAAATTACAATGTTATTAACTTATATGTATAACTTTTTGTACTCAAGAAGTAATCATATACTCGTTATTGGAAGTAGTTCCTAATTTTGAAAAAAATAAGTTATACAATTTTAAAGAATTTTATCTCATATATTTTTTTCAAACAAATTTTATTTGCAGGAAAATAATACTTAAAACAGAAATTGCATTTTTTTTTGAAAAAATTTATATTTTCGTGGTTTATAGCTCCAAAATTATGACAGACCCATGTTATCATATCAATTCGTGTTTCACTTTTTAGGATTTATTTCCGTATGAGTTTGATCGTTATATTTGAGTGACCTAGGAGAATCACGTGTGAGTAAAAGTTGAATTTACTTATGGAACTACTTCTTTTTTTAAATGTGAGTACTTCTTATTTTTTCTAGGGAACTATTTATTTATTTGTGTAAGTACTTCGTAATTTTACAATGGAACTATTTCCTTATTAAAAAATATATGTAGTTCTTAAAAATATAAAGTTAATGGTTCTTTGGTAAAAAAAATAATCAATTCTAAAGAATCAATTATTTTAGTCTCACGCCCTGTTAAAAGAATCGAGTAGGTAATCTAGTAAGTAATGCGTTCTGCCCAAATGCTTGATTACAAACCCGCTTACCTTTTTGGAAATTTTTGCTGGGAAGCTAAAGACAGCAAAATCATTTTACAATAATATTAATACTTTCAAAGAGTAAATACAAATAGAGAGGACTACACTTCCCCACGCATCTCAGTAACAATATACCAAAACTCGGGGCAAGCAAATAAAAACATTTGTTTTACACTAAAAAATTATTGCAACATGTTGTTAAAAAATTGTTGCTTAAAACACTTACTTGTATTTTTATTATATTTTGTTATTTTTTATTAAAAATTAATATATTTTAATTTGGTCTTGCTAATTTTATCATTAATATTTGAAATAATTAAACATTTGATGAAATTATTATTTAAAATATGATAAAAATTTATTTTAGCTGTTAAATTTCTGCAACAAGTTTTCATTTTCTCGGTGCGAGCTTACAAACAAATAGAAATAGAGCAGATTGAGCAGCACTGAGTAGTATGGAAACCCACTGATACCTTCACTTCAATATTCATTTTGATTTATTTCAATACAAAAGAGTTTTATATTTTTAAATTTTTTTTTTTAATTTGCACCTTATTTTCAACTTACACGCAGGGAACTTCTACTTCTTTAGATTGTAAAACAGTTTCTTTAATTTTAATGTAAATGTCAGTCATTTGTAGAACAAATTAAATTTTTTACTAACCTTGTAGTTCATTTAAAAAACAAACCACATCAATGACTGTCTTATGATTTTACATTAAAATAAAAAAAAATAAATGTTTGTTTCATTTATAGTAATTAAATGTGCTAAAGTCGCAAACCTTATTTAACAAATTGTGAAAAGCAATCTGATGTAGGCGTGTCCCTATCCGGATTTCATTCCTGCCCAAGGAAATCTTCAGGGGACTTTGTTATTAGAATTTCTAGAGATATTGTTATGTTAAATCACAAACTCAATGAGAATTTCTTGTCCTCGTCTAGGAGCGAGATTCAAAATTTAAAATATCAAAGAAAAAACAAAAACAACAACAAAAAATTGTCACAATTGGCTTTGTCATCTTCCAAATACTACTCTGTTTTTTTGACAGACCTAGCAATGTAGTGACGTTTATTCAAGTAAATCAACAATAGAAAATCATATGTTTTCTATTAGTGTCAGTTACATTTAATTTGCACAAGCACCTGCATATTTGTTATTTAAATTTATTTCATCGGGATAAACATTAATTGCATTTATAGTAATAAAATGTGCTAAAGTCCCAAAACTTATTTAACAAATTGTGAAAAGGCAATCTGATGTAGGCGTGTCCCTATCCGGATTTCATTCCTGCCCAAGGAAATCTTCAGGGGACTTTGTTATTAGAATTTCTAGAGATATTTGTTATGTTAAATCACAAACTCAATGAGAATTTATTTTTTTACTAGCATATGTGGTTTATTTTTACTACAATTCTTAGACATCTTTTTAACATTAAAAAACAATTGACAATGTAAGCACTGTTGCCAGGTTTGAGGATTTATCGTCATTTTGACGATTTTTAGTACCTAAATTACTAAATGACGATTTGACGATTTTTGCTTCCAAAATGACGATTTTTTGACAAACGTTTAATATGTCAGCAAAACATGTTATTTGCTATTATTAAAAAATCACCGGATCTATTTTGGGATTTTTATTATTTCGTTAAAATTAAAAACAATTTTTTTTAAAAGTTTAGCAAAAAAGTTATTTTGTGGATTCATATTAGGTTTATTTTATTTATTTTCTGCACTTAATAACGGTAAAGACCATTGCAAATGCAGCTAAAAACAAGAGAAATTTCAACTAAAAAAAGAACGACTTACATTTAAGTAAATTCAACTAACATAGTCATTTGTTTTTTACTGTTCAAAAAATTAACTACAATTGTATTATTAATGAGTGGTTCAGTCAGTGCAGTAAAATATAAACAAACATTAATTTGTTTTATTTTTTAAATAAAAAAAAAATACTGTACAAAATGAATGTAAAATCATAATACTGTAATTTAATGTGGTTTGTTTTTTAAATGAACTATAATTGTAGTCAAAAATTAAATATTTTTCTACAAATGATTGTTTTTTCACTTAAAAATAAAGATACTGTATTACAACTGAAACAACGACAAATATTTACAGCAGAAGTTCCCTGAGTATGTGCTTACTTTTTCATGGTTGGCAAACACTACCTTTTCATTATAATGGCCGTTGGCTGCCACGGCCACACCAATGCCATTAGGAACGTTTTAAAGCTACGATTCCAATAGTGTCATGTGTCTTTACAGGGTTTATTTCAAAATTCTACCCATTAAATTTTGTTACATCAACAGAATAACGTTATAAATCGTCGTTTCGGTATTTTCGTTCGGACTTTAACTAGTTCAAGATATTTTAAAATCAAACAGGTTAAATAGAAAACTAAAACCGTTTACATAAGAAGAAACATGTCTTTAATGGAATCGCTTTTTTTAATTTTCCATTCCGCTATTAGTGTTACTGTGATAGCCAATCGTTATTATGAAAAGTTATTGAATGCCAACCCTGCGTTTTTAATATTTATATTTTTATAAAGTTTAATTAGTGTAAGATTGAGATAAAAATAAAATATTTTTTAAATTAAAAAAACATTCAAGTTTTTGCGAAACAAACATCGAGTTCGAATATTCTCATTTATAAATCCAAAAATAAATACGGTGCTTTAAAAACAGGCCTAATAATAATATAAATAAAGTGCTCCAAAGTAAAACTTCAGATATATACAATTTATATTTGAAAATGGAAAAAAATGCAGTAATAAACAATATTTAAATAAAAATAAATAGTAATAAAATAATAAATAATTTTTAGCAATATTAAAAACCAACCCAAAATGAAAAATATGAAATAATCAAAAATTTCACAATTTATTGTATTAAACTGTATCATTACATGTAATGCAATTTGAAACTTTAACTCGTTAATGGAAGTCCAAATTTAATAATTAAAGAAAATAACATTGTTAAAGAATTTCTAAACTATGTAAAAGAATTTAAGATTTAAAAATTGTGCTACTGAAGTGGTGTTCACAGAATTATGTAGAAGGAATTGACAGTTAAGTGGTAAAGTGCTATCGTTATAAAATTTCATGATTTTCGAAGTTTAAATTACAGAAAAGTGTAAAAAATCGTATTATATTACACCGATAGTACATGAGCATTTGAAATGTGAATTACATTATTATTCTTTTTTTTTATTAAAACTTTATCCCACTTGTAACAAATATTTTTTGTTTTGACGATTTTTTGACGATTTTTGAAAATAAAATGACGATTTTGACGATTTTTATTGGAAAATTTGACGATTTTATGCTCAACATACCTGGCAACACTGAATGTAAGTTGAATTTAATTAAATGTAAGTAATCCTTTCTTTAACTGAAATTTCATTTGTTTTTACTACATTAGCAGGGGTCTTTACCTATGTGTGCTTATATTGAAAAAATCAACTAATGATATGCTCTCTCTCTTCCAAAGCTATTCTTAAAGAGTACGGTTGGAATGAAACAAAAACAGCTGTACTTTTTAAAAGCTTGTTCTTATATTAGATAGTGATGACAAATTTGGTGACTTTGATTTTTTTTTAATGTTTGGCCTATGGTAGCAACCACAGTGCAATGAAAAGAAAAAAATAAATTTACAAAAACGACAAAAAAAGGATTTAAAACAAAAACACAAAATATGGCCAACAACCGAAAGTCAGTGATAAGAAACTTGGAAACTACAACAAAAAAAACAGAAAAAGCCATAAATGGTCTGGTCTATTCCATCATTCCAACGTCTAAGTCTTACTTAGTTACAGTTTTTGTTGTTTTATACGTAACACACATGATATGTAGTACGATAGAGTGGTACGAAATTTTAAAATTTAAAATTCTTAAGGATATAATTTGTGTAGAAAAAATACAAATCGGTATTAATATTTGAATCTTTCACCCATAAATTTAAAAATTTTAAATTTCAGTCCCCTCTATTGCACACACATGCCTTGAACTCATTTTTTGTGATGGAATGTTTAGATGACTTTCGTGTATGAATGCATTACATGGTATTGTTTACAAACAATAAAGGGCTGAGGCCTACCAGACCGTACAATGGCAATAAATTGCGAAAATGAAAGGATTGTCTGAATATCGCTAGAAATGATATTTTTCGTGTTTTTGTTTGAAAACCTTGTATGTTATTTTTTTGTGTGTCATATTTCTATTGAAGACTTTGTATCCTAAGGGCTTTTTGTAACGTTAACGTAAAATTAAAAATGAGTATGATATATGTTCAGTTTTCAACAATGTCAATGTTTTCATTATAACATGCGCTGATTTCTTTTGTTTATAGAATTTTAAATGACAACCGGCGTATCTAGACCATTTTTCTCCTGGGGAAGGGGAGGGGGGATATTGGATTACTATCATCAAATTGTCAACTTTTGAGACTCCTTAAGAAAAGATTTAAAACATTTTTAAAAATGGACCATTCTAACAAAAATCTCAATCATTAGAAAAGCTTATAACACTTTAAAAACACATTGTTTAAAAAAAAAAAAAATACTAAAAAAATTTCAAAATAACGTTGCAGAAAAAAACTGCTGAAAATGTAAAATTTTTTAGCCAGATATTAGTTAGATAAGAATAACAAAGAATAGCTGTAAATATTTGTAGTTGTTGTGCACCCCGGTAGGCTAGTTGGTAGCGTGCTGGCTTATCAGTGCGGGGGTCGTCTGTTCGATTCCCACCAGAGGCACTGGTCTGTTTTCGCTACAACGCGCCGAAGGTCATAGTATGTAGATGTAGTTCCTTTAAAAAACTCAAACCACACCAAATTGCAGTATTATGATGGGTGCTTGCAAAAATTGCTAATGTCAGCAAAATCTTTTGTAGAAATATTATACTTTAGTTAATCTATGTGCTGAAAATCATAAAACATATTTTTCTGATTCTTTTTAAAATAATTTACAATACGTTACAAAATATAAAAATGTTCATACTCCCAAATTGACGATATGAATTAATGTAATATCTAAAAACAATAGAAATAATTATATATAACATAAACGAAATTATCTTTGAACTGCATCAATTATTGTCTAAATAATGCTATCTTTTAAAGGAACGCAAATGCCGCAGAGAATTATAGAAACGAAACAAAAAAATAACAAAATATAACATATACAACCCTTTTTTGCAATAAGAAAAAGGAAACAGAAAAATCTACCTAAGATGTATGTCTTTGTCTTTCGCTTTAGTCTGTCTACCTATTGCATATTTGTTTGCAATTTGACCACACAAGATTATTAATATATATAAACATTTAGTTTACAAATACACATTTAATCTTTATTAAATTTAAATATTTTACTTTGTCTTTTATTTAATTAATAGACAATTACTTTCACAAGCCGGTGATGACGCAAAATTTAAGTTGTGACATGTCGCGACATCTATTTAATTCTGCTTATATCTTTCAGGCTGGTTATCGTTCACACTATTGATGTGCTAATCAACACAATTTTTTTTAGCAAAACAAACTAGTAAAACATTAGTTCAAAACAGTTAAGTGCTGAATAAGTACAACTAAAATTTTAGTTTAAAATATAATTTTAGCAAAAAATTTGCTGAAAAATAGTATACCTGATTTACAAACTGTTTTACCAATTTTTCTACTAATTTATTTTATTGAGTGTACAATTGTAGTTCATTTCAAAAACAACCACATCAGATTAATGTATTGTGATTTTATATTCACTTTATTTAAAAAAAGATAAAACAAATAAATGTTTGTTTATTTTTGGTAAATTTTTACTACAATTGAGGTTCATTTTTGGAACAGTAAAACAAATAAGTCTTCCTTTTTTGAATATTGTAAGTGTACAATTTTTGTTTGCTATTTTTGTCCTCAAATATGCAGCAGAAGTTTTTTGCTGAATTTTTGGAAGATTAAATTGATATTTTCAATTAACTTGATATTTATAATTAAAATTTTCTAAATTTAACAGTTCAATTTTGCTAATATTTAGCAAACAAGTCTGGTCATTTTAGCTGCAACGTCATTTCTAACCAATTTTTAATAGCTTTTTCTGCTATTTTTACAAGTTTTTTCCCATAAGTGTATATTTTGTGTTATAGCCATGAAAAAAATTTATTTTCTGGAAAACTAATTTTGAACTAATTTTAGGATGTTGAACTCGTTTAAATGTTTAATTTTTTAAATGAACATGATTTTCATTAAAATTTTGCATATTTTCTTATAATTATGAATTTGCAATACATGCTTGAGTTATCTAAAAAGTTTAAAATTGTAATATAAAATTATATTTTTAGGGTCATAACTCTAAGCCTTAAAAAATCCACCCAGAAGAAGTTAACAGATTCGAAAAAATTAACAATTGTCAACTTTAGCTTAAAAAATCGTTTAAAAAGTCCACTTAAGCAACATCGGGGCACTAGTTAAAAGATTTTTAGAGCCATTTGCAAAAGATCAAAATTTTTCTATTTCACAGTATGATATTACGAAAGATACATTTTAATAGGAAATAACTAAAAAAAAAATTATAAACATACACTGTTAGCACAGACGGCCTTGATTTCGATTGATTTACAAGAATTTTCAATACTTGACAATAACCAAGAAAAAATATGATTTGTCAAGATATTTTTAAAAAACAACTTAAAAAATTATTTTTAAAATTTTTTTTAACTTTTTTCAAACTTTTCCTCAACCTTTTTTTACCTAGCATAGATTCCGTGTCAATTTTCTGAAACAGTAAATTTCATAGCGCCCTCTGGTGTGGTCTAGTTAATTGAAATTGAAACTTCGACGCTTTTTACGCACTTAAAGGGTTAATGCTTTTTTAATAACTTAAGTTTTATGTATTAGCAAGTCAAATGTCTATTAAAAATTGGTAATAATTTGATTGTTGCTTTCGCAGTATTTTAAGAATTTTTTAAAAATGTCGTAATTTTTAGACAGATTTGGAAACCCTAATGCTCAAATTTGAAATGTTCCTTTGCTGTTTGTTAGAAAATATCACATTTTTGCTAAATTCAGCCAAATTATTTTTGTTGACAAGGTGTTGAATGCCAAATATTGTGGACTTTCCTTCGAATTAGAACTGCAGGTTGAACAGTTCGGCCTATACACACCAGTAGCCCCACATCCAAAGCACGAGCATTTTGGTTTCTTTAGTGGTTGATTTACTGGTGGTGGTTCATTTTGCTGTTGCTGATTTGTTTGAGATTTTCTTGTTGAACCCTCTGTGCCTGGTTTTGTTGGTGTTGATTACCATTCATCCTCTTTTTAAAACAAGATTCTGCTATGTGTCCTTTATTATGACAAAAACCACATCGTAGAACAGTAGGCTCATCTTTGGAAATACTGGCATGCTCAGATTTCGTTTCAACAATAGATGCCTCAGTTTCTCGACAGGCAGCTCTTGAAATGTTTTAACACTTTAACGTCGCACTCTATCGCGGATTTTTATGGTTAGCATTCATACAGCATATTTATTTGAACTTCCTAAAATACAGGCGTCTTGAATTGTGCAAACTGTAACCGCTTTTAGAAATGTTGAGGTTAAGAAGAAGAATAAACGTTTTTCTCTAAAAATTTTAAAGACTATTAATTTTTTTAAATCAGACTAGACTAGTTTCTGCCTTTTTATGGACAGGCTCATCAGTGACTTTCCCTTTATTTTGTATTATTATTTGTGTCTTACAATTGTCAGATTGTCTCTATATGATAAATTTTTCAACAACCTGCGGCTGTAAGAATAAAACCTGCGCTCTTCTTACATTACAAACGTAACAATACCAAGTCATGACCGTTTAGCGATCACACCAAAGTATAGCCTCGAATCTAATGCAGCTAAATTGCAGTTTTCTTTCCTATTAGCTTTTTCTGTTATTGTATAATATACTCAGAAGTGACAACACTACCCTGCAGGAAGCTTGGGGCAAGTGTCTTCAAGTCTCCACTTTTGTCTACTATTTTGTTGACATTGTCAACTAAGCGTCTACACTTTTTACTTTATTACCTCACTAGTAAATTTTTGGTTCCAATGTCTACATATGATCCCATTAGAATTAATTAGTCACTAGTGAATCTATGGTTCTTATGTCTACATGTGGTCCCATAAGAACTAACGAGTCACTAGTGAATATTTGGTCCAATGTCTGCATATGGTCCTATAAGAACTACCTAGTCACTAGTGAATCTATGTTTCCAATGTCTACATATGGTGCCATAAGAAATACCTAGTCACTAGTGAATCTTTGGTTCCAATGCCTACATATGGTCCCATAAGAACTACCTATTCACTACCTAGTCAATAGTTTTAATGTTACTAGTGATTTTCAATGACACGTACATGTTACATGTCTATAGCAAATTACATTGCCTGGGGAATATTTGGTTAGTAGTACTGGTGACACAGTCAATAGTGAATCAATACTTTTTCACTATTAACATTGCCTGCAGGGTAACAACACAAATATTCTATTTTTAGATTTTTTTTTTTTTTTTAGCAAATAAAGTTGTCGATGGGTTCCATCCGTTGTTGTTTGTTCTTAAACATTGAATTGAACACTCTCCAATAAGGGATAGGTGAAAACGCTAATGGCAGCCAAGAGCTCCGCTACTAATGCAGCATCCCGTTGTCCTTTGAAAGGACCGGAATATTGTGTCAATTATCCATGTCTCACATTAGTACTTCCAATTTCTGTGAGGATTGGTTATAATTGCTCTGTCGAAAATGTAGTCATTTCTTCCCCTTATTAGTACTCATCACCTAAATAACTTTGAGCGCCAATAAAATAACTTTCTTCAGAAGGTTATATTTAATCATTCGGTTTAAATAAAATTTCATATAGACGCAATCGAACAAATAAAAACATAACAAATATTACATTATTCAAAAAAACAGGGTCACTGACGAAGGTTCAATACCAGAAACTGCGCAGTCTGATTCAGAAAAATTGAAAATTTACAATGTAGTTATGATTTTTAGAAAATACACTCATTCTTCTCTACCACGCCTTTCACAATAAAACATTAGATGTTTTTAGCTTTTAGACTTTTTCTTTAAGGAAACCTGATCATATCCTCCTTAAAGTAAAGGAGTGTTCCATTCCAATGCAGTTTAAATGATAATGATCCGATATATGTATATTAAAGAAACTACGAATGTTGAAACTTACACACTTTTCGCATATTATTATTTTTTTTTTTATTATTAAATCGCGAATAAAAGCATGTTTTTTTTTTGAATTTCAAGAAATTGCCAGTACATAAAAACACTAAGAAAATCGATAAAGCAGACTTCAAATCGCTAGATTACCCGCTAAAAGCTTAATCATTTTTTATCTTGCTAAATGCGTTTAACAATCACTAGACTTGATAAGAAAACTGCTAAATTGGCAATAGTTCATTTGGCATAAGAGCACTCTTAGCACAGCTTAATACTCAGATATGAAACAAGTGACATATGTCAAGAAAAATTGAATATAAGACGGGAAGTCTAGAGTGAGATATATATTAAAATCTACATATAGTTTGCATTGATATACCATCCTCGCTTTAGAATCCTTTACTTTCGATTCACATCCGTGTGTAATCTGTGACATTAAAAATAATGTTTTTTTCGACCTTTAACTTCGAGCTCATATATTAGTTATCATTTAGTGAGAAAACTAGTTTATATGAATGTTTGATGTTTTGCATTGAGTTGTCATTTCTTTCAAAACGTGTTCTCATGATGGGAACCTAAAAAATCCCCAAATTGATCTATCAATACATTTCTGAAAGTGGTCAATTAATAAATTTGAAAACAAAAACTCTATAGATTATTTGTTAGGACAATATCGTAATAAAGAAATATATAGTATGGCCTCGAATAATTTCTATTTTCATTGCACAATTAAAGTTCGAAAAAACGTAATTTTATTTTTAATAAAAATTATATCAAACTTGCATTTAAATATCTTTATCCAATTTAAAAAATATAACTGTTTAAAAGGGTCCAATATTTTCTTATACGAAAAAATTCTAAAATCTGTGTATTTCATTTAACCAATTATTTCATCAAACAATGTCTGATAACGTTTGCTTTACTGAATTAATGTAATTTTAATAAAACATTTTTCACAAACATTAACAACAATTTAATGTATCCTTTTTCCTTTCCAAATGTAAAACAGAATACATATCACGCAATACAATCTTTATTACCAACATAATAGAATCAGTAAGTATTCAATCAATTTAAACTATTGTACTGGAAATCAAAAAGACGCAAGCAACACTAACACCCCCTTTTTAATATTTCCGTTTTTTTTTTTTTTTGAACAACTGTTAAAATAACATTTTCGTAAATTGTCGATGAACAGATAAATCTCTTTTGTTGTTTGATTTTTTTTTTTTGTGTAGTATAAATGGTTAATTGGCATTTTAGCCATAGATTACATAGATCTCAAACTCTTTGACATTAGCTGTCAGTACACGTAACTCATGAGAATGTGTTGGACATATGTCGTATACCTAACACAAAAATATATGAATGTGTATGAAAAAATGTGTTTGTTGTTAAAAGAGGAAGAAGAGTTTGAGATCTATGTAATCTATGTTTTTAACTTTAGAAGTATAAACAACGAAAAATATATTTTTATATTATTTTGTTTGGGAAAAGATAAAAGCATTGGTTGTAGTACAAAAACAAAAAGACTAACAAACCCTTAAGGAAAAATAAATGTTAGGTCCAATATTCATAAGTGCTAATGCTGGGAAACAAGATTTTTTACGAAGTTGAGTAGAATTTGAGGTACACTTCATATGTTCACATAGCATATATCAATAAAATTTGTAAAAAAGTTTCTTACAAATATCGATATTAATATTCCGAATCTGCTTCAGATTTTGTTTCATTAGATTGTTATAGCAAGTAACTCGTAATTAAAGAATTTTAGATCAATAAGTCTCTGGAAAGCATTATCGATTTGCACCTTAGAATGTCCATTAAACCAGGTCTGTTACTATCACCACTACTCCTGAATATGACCATGAACATACTGCCCATTCAATTAGAGAATGCGGTCCATTGCGAGTTTAGACTTCCGAGGTTAAACGGTGTTGACCGAGCTTGCACGTTAAGAGAGTGCCAATAATTTTCAACATACTCCTGTATGGGGTATCCATTTGGTGGTGTGCTGGACAAGGGCCCTAACTGAGGCTACAACGGGACACCTCAGTCGAAATTAAAGCAAAAATCGACTTTTTACATTTCAGCTACCTATATACGAACTTAATTCACGAAAAAATACCTATGAAAATGCCTACATTTTGACACATTGGAAAATATATTAGATATATCTTTAGATTATTAACATTATTTTTTCTTGAAAGAATGTTCGTTTATATAAAAAGTTGCGTTTACTTTGTATCAATATCTTTATTAAAAAAATAAATATAATTTTTGTTAAATTGTACTTTTTAAAAAAAATAAATTTTTAAAATGTTTTTGGATTTGCAACATTTACCAATCTTTTCCAAATTACCTTGCTAATCTTTCACAATTTATTTTTTTTTCTTTAATAATAACTGTTATATAATAAAAATAGCAATCGACATCTTCAAATTAGGGATTTTAAAAAACTTTTAAATTAATTTTACAAAAAGACGTTTTTTGCATTTATGTGGGTCATTCTGCATTCCTGGCTAAAGACGGTTAACGATATCCGATGAAGTCAGAATTCCATATCTGAATAATTTTGAGTATATTAAATAAATAAATGAAATAAAAAGTAAAATTTTTCCAAATTTCTAATTTTCGGAAAAATGGGGCATTTTTGGCCGTCTTGGAGCCCGGGTTAACGTTTTCAAAATAAAAAAATATTAATGTCTTCCATTTGTAACCATTTGTAATAAAACTGAGGGGTGTAATGATAAATATATTTTTAAGGGACACCCTAATCTCCATATTCAGTTTCTATATTTTTCAAAAATCCGCGATTTTTTATGGTTTTAATTTAAAAAAATTCAATAAAATCCCAAAAGTATGTAACTTCGAAGAGACGTATACTCGAAAATGTTTATCAGATTTCGCTGATTCGGAAAGCATTCCATTTTAACGAGTGTTCTCTTTCACACTAATGCAATCAAAAAATGTATTTAAAAAAATTTATTTTTTAGATGCATTTTCGTACCCTTCAAAATTTTTTAAACATGGATAACTAAATTTTTTTATAAAATTATATTTTTCTTTTTCTGTGACGTGAATGACATTTAACTTTCTCGATTTTTTAATAAAATCTTATTCATTCCCAGCAAACAATCCGGTCCGTTTATGTGCCGTTTTCGGTACAGCATATACGGATCCGAAGTCCGTTTCCGTACCGTTTTCCGGATCAGTATACGGACCGGAAAACGGAATAAAAGGAACATCGAATACGGATTCGAAACAGTATAAAGCACGCTAAAACGGACCGTTTTCGTACCGTCATGCTGTATATAAAACTGAGTGTACGAATTTATTTTAAAAACGTAGTGGACTTTTATTTTTAAATTTTTTCATTTATAAAGATATTAACAAAAATGGATTAACAATTACATTAAAAATAAACTAGAAAAACAAGATATGTATGAATTAAAAATAAGAAAAAAATTAAATTGTAAACTGTGGGTCTACTTTATTTGGAAAAATTGACTGAAATAGATTTGTTGTGTCCCTGCGGGATGATTTATAACTACGCATGTTGAGATTGCTTATTTTACTGATGCGGGAAATTTTGTTGCGTAAGAGTCTATTGAAATTACTAGATTAAAAACTATTTAAGATTTGTCAACTTACCTGTATCAAGTTAATGCATCAAAGTTATTCCGTGGTATTTCTATTTTATTATATTATTTAATTAATATTTAATTTTATTAATAAATAAAACTGTTTGATTTTTTTTAAACAAAACACACTCCGGTAATACCGGAAGAAAAACGGTAACGGTTGTAACGGAGTTTTTAACTGATGAAAATCGGTGTAGTCCGGTTAAACGGCACCGAAACGGATACAGCAAAACGACATTAAAACGGAAAATTTTCGAAAATTTGAGTAATCCAATTTTACTGTACGTTAATGGTCCGTTTTCGTACAAGTTTCGACGGATACGTCAATTCCGGTCCGTTTTCGTACCGTCAATGCCGGATTCATGAATCCGTTTGTAACGGACAGTCCGTAAAGTTGTTTCTTGGGTTATTTCCATACTGATTTTAAAACAGTTTAAAATTCAGAACACTCTATAAACAATATAAATACGTGAGTTATTTAAGTTAATTTATTTAAAAAATCCTTTTTGATACAGATGCAATATGTATCGTATGCTGGATGATAGTGTACCGGTTGAGGGTGAATAACTTTCAACCACACCTAGTAATTTTTGCCTAAGAATGCACTAAAATCGTATTTAGAGCCCAACATCACATATGTCTGGATCAGTTGGCTGCGGTCGTGAAATCGTGAGCAGCCAACTGATTCTCCAGATCCTGCTTTAAAAGCGTGTCGTCTCAGGTAGTTTCCACATTCTTAAAAATCTTGCGAACACCTTGGAACAACGGAGGAGACATGCCGATCCTGTTTGTTGTCTTCGCCTTAACTAAAGAAACCCGAAAATAGTCTCTGTTCACCCTTACAGGCAACGAAACAGAGGAAACATGACGTCCGACATCGTTGTTATCACTTTAGTTTGAAAAAAAGAGGAAGTGTGCCGTCCCCGTTCAGTTATCATCCTAGAACGTAGCCCAACAGAGTAAACGTGCAGTCACAGGTCGTCGTTCTCAAATGTTTGCAAAAAGCAGAGGAAGCGTGAGCTCAGCTCAACTGATTAAACGTGCTGTTCTATGTCGTGATCCTACTCTAAACTGAAGGGATCTGAGGAAACGGTCGACATCCTTTCTAGAACGTAGCCAACAGAGGAAACGTGACGTGCCTACTCGTTGTTGTCACTTTAATTAAAGATGTCAAGGGCAACGTGAGCTGAGCTCAGCTGAGTAACGTGCCGTCCCAGACGACGTGATCGTCGTCTTAGTTAAAGAAATCAGAGAAAACAATCGTGGTCAATACCCTCCCTAGAAATGTGTTGCCCACGATCGTTCTCCTCCCTTGAATACAGCTCAACAGAGGAAACGTGCCCTCTCTGTTCGTTGTCCTTGTCTCAATTAAAGAAACCAAACGAAACGTGACGTCCCCTGTAGCGGCTCCCCGGTTCTGGTAATAAGAGAAAATATAGATTATATGATTATACTGGGGTCGCCAGTTAAATTGACTTTTTAACTACAAAATTGGTTGGGTGATATCAGCACTTTTAGATCTTTGGCGACAAGCAGTTTATGCAATTATTTAATTCAAAAGAATCATACACTCAGGGAACTTCTGCTTTAAAAATATTTAATTGTTTAGGTTGAAAAAACAGTTTCTTTATTTTTAATGTAAATGTCAGTCCTTTGTAGAACAAATTAAAATATTTACTACCCTTGTAGATAATTTAAAAAAAACAAACCACATCAAATGACTGTTTTATGATTTAACATTAATATTTTACAATTGTTTTTTGTTATTTAAAAAAAAAAAATATTTGTTTAATTTTTACTAACATGTGGTTCATTTTTACTACAATTGTTAGTAATTTTTTGAACATTAAAAAAAAAGAATGACAATGTTAGTTGAATTTACTGAAATGTAAGTCGTCCTTTCTTTAAGTGAAATTTCATTTGTTTTAAACTACATTTGCAGTGGTCTTTACCTACATAGTATTTTAAGTGTACACTCAAAAAAAAAAGTTTGTGAGTCAGCAAAATTTTAGTCAGGAGGGTGCTTGCAAAAAATTTGCTAATGTCAGCTGATTTTCAGCAACAAAATTAGTAGATTCAGCAAAAGTTTTGCTAACACTTAGTGGATTAGAAATAAAAATACCTTGCTAAAAATTAATAAATTTTTTGCTGAATTTTAGTAGACTGAAAAAAACGCAAAAAATTTGTAGAAAAATTGTAATTTAGTTAATTTATTTGCTGAAAATCATAAAACATATTTTTGTGATTCTTTTAAAAATAATTTACAATAATTACGAAATATTAAAATTTCAATTTCCCACATTGACGACATGAATTAATTAAATATCTGAAAATATATAGAAATAAATATATATAACATAACAAAAATTTTCTTTCAATTACTTACATCAATGGTTGTCAAAATGATGCTATCGTTTAAAGGACGCTTCTGCCGAAGATAATTATAGAAATGAAACGAAAAAATAAACAAAAACAAACCAAACGAAAAAAACAACCCTTTTTTGCAATAAGAAAAAGGAACCATACAAATCTACCTAAGATTTGTGTCTTTGTCTTTCGCTTTACTCTATCTACATGTCTGTATATGTTTGTTTGCAATTTGACCACACTAGATTATTAATCTATAAACATTTAGTTTAGAAATACATATTAAATTTAAATATTTTATTTTGTCTTTTATTTAATTAAAAGACAATTATTTTCACAAGCCGGTGACAACGCAAAATTTAAGTTATTTTAATCCTCAATTTTGTTTTATGTATGCAAAAGAGCTGCAAAAACTTCCATGGTTGATTTTTTTATATGTCTTATTAGAGTTGTACTTTTAAGTATCATTTTCCTCTTCTCTACTACATCTTGACATGGCGCGACATCTACTTCATTCTGCGTATATCTTTCAATCTGGTTGTCGTCCACACTATTAATGTGCTTATCAGCACAATTTTTTTTAGCAAAATTAATTAGTAAAACATTAGTATATTAGTAAAGCATTAGTATAAAACAGTTAAGTGATGAATAAGTATAACAAAAATTTTAGCTGAAAACACGATTTTAGCAAAAATTTGCTAAAAAATAGTATACCTGATTTACAAGACGTTTTACTAACTTTTGTACTAACGTATTTTTTTGAGTGTAGGTTTTATTCGTTAACATAAGAATTCGGTTCGGACAACCGAAGTGATTCGGTTTCGGTTTATGAGAGTGAACAATAGGGTGATAACTTTTGTTCTGCAAAATTTGTACCTATCACTACGTGAAGGGCAATATTGTATTAATAATAAAAATCTCCTTTTTTAGTCATTTTGCAACATAAACCTACCGCATAAAGTGCATTTTCTAAAAATGCATTAATATCACCTTTTTAAAATTAAAGTTACGTTAATGAACTAAAAGTGCTGCATAACATATTTCAAATTACTCTTTTCGTAATGTTTTCGCTGTTTTGCGAATTTTAATACCCATATCTTAAAACAATGCTATGATCTTTTTGAAACAAAATCCGCGAACACTTAAAATTCAAAAACGTGTGTCTACTTTAAGATCGATAGGCATTGAATAGTCTAATTACTTTAAAATTTTAGAGAAAATAAAAATATTTAATTTTATTAAACAAAAAAAAATGTATCGAACATTATTCGGGAGCTTTTTGAAAACCTCGAAAAATAAAATTGAGTTTCTTTATATTTTTTTAAGGACTGTACACATATGATAAGTAAAATTTAATAATTGCAAAAAAAATCAAAAGTTATAACCCTAGTGTACAACTAACCTTTTTTTTAAGTGTTACCAGCACTATAACGAACACAATATAATTTAAACCCAGTATAAGGTAATAAAAAGGGACGTGATTTTAAATCTACCGCTGAAGCGAAAATTTTTAGTATATTCTTTTTTTTTTTTTTTTGATAATTTAGCCCTTCTTGCAAAAAAATAAAATATGTAATTTTTCATTAAAATTAAAATCGCAATCGAGCTCAAAATCAGAGGAGTAAAAAAAGTGGTTTCATTCACCCTCACAGATGAAATTATCAAAAACAACGTTGTTGATTGTATACAATATAATGACTAATACACGCAGAGAAAAGAGCATCAATAATAAATAGTTTAAGAGCATCATGTTATGATTTGAATGCCTAACAATCATAATATGATCGTTGCAATCATATTATAACCCTAAATGGAATTGTAATCATCCTCGGTAACCATAATAAGATAAGCCAGAATCATATATATGATAATAAGGATCATAATATGATAATTTCGTCATATTTTTCAATCATATTTCCAATATGTTAAATTATATTTTTTTTTTGCGTGTACTATTACTACCCAGCTACTACCAGTAGTATTACTAGTAAGAGTACTTAAAGTATGTCCTCACTCTTACTTATACGCACATCATAATACACAGTGTGTTCACTTTAGTGAACAATAATGGAATCCCATCCCTGACAACATCTTCATCAACGCCCTCAAGTGACAAATTAACCATCAGCTGTAACAAAAAACAAGGTTTGACTAGCAAAAAGAGCTTTGGCCGAGGGCTTTTGCTCTCTCTTCTTGTAATTTGTCATCTTTAAAATTAATAAGTTTTCAACAACCAAATAAGCAACAACTCCCGTGTTAATTACGCAAAGTAAAAGTTCTTCTACCCAAATCTAAAGTACTTACCTCAAAGTTAACCTAAGATCAAAAAATTATGGTAAATTATACTTACCGTGAATCCTAAAACTAAACAAAATTTTAAATCTAAAATCGTATTAATTACTTACCTAAAGGGTAACTTAAACCCTAAACTTAAAAACAATATAAAAAGTATTAAATACTTACCACAAATTTTGAATTACTTACCCAAAGTGAAGTGTAAATTAATATAAATTATAAATACTAAATTGTTATAAAATTGTTAATCTATATATAAAAAGATAAATTAATGTGCATTATACAAACCCGAAAATTGTTATTAAAAAATATTGAAATTTGTAAATTAACATAACCTTACAAATTTAATTCAAACCCTTTACATAAAGGTTAAAAAGAATAAATCCATTATAACGTTCAATCATACCGCCATCTTTTTCTTTATATAAAAAGATTCCCGCTTAAAGGTTTGTTCAGTATTCTCTTTATATACCTAGCCCCCCGTTATCCCGTTTCTTCATGGTCCTTTAGGAAAAAAACAAGAGACCTAAATAAATACAGTCCACAAAAAACATTTGCAAAAAAAACAACAGTTAAATAAAGTCTCTTTTAAATAAAACTAAAAGCAAAAAAAAAAAAAAACAAAAAACGTTAGAATTAAAATCAAAAGGCTTAGTTTAAAAACAGAACATAAAAAGTGAACAAGTGAAACAAAAATCTACAACAAGAACCTGTAAAAACAATAACCATTAAAATAGCTAAAACCAAACAAGCTAAATTAAAAACAACTTTAAAAAACATTTTATAATAAATTATTAAAAAAAAAAAAAACAAAATAAAAAAAAATTTTTTCAATAAACAATTTCAAATTGTTAACATTTTTGGTGTACAAGAAAAAGTTAAACAAAAACAACATAAGGAAAAAGTGACAGTGAACAACGAATTCTTTTTAACCCTTTTCACCCATTACAAAAAAAAATAGTGCATTTAAAATATTGTTGTTAGTGGTTGTTGTGCTAAAAATTTTCAAAAAAAAATCCAAAAATAAGAATAAATCGTTTAAAAACTGATCAAAAAATAATAAAATCAGTGCCCAAGTAAAAAAAAAATAAAATAAAAATTTTGTAAGTGTTAACATCATAAGCAATTTAAAATAAACAAAAACCCACCCTAAAAATATTTATTTAGTGCAGATATAAATAAATAAGAACAAAACAAATCAAACGCATTAAAAAGTAAAAAAAAAAAAAAAGCTAAAGACTTCAAAAGAGTTTAAAATACAAAAATCAAGAAATTAATAATAATAACAAAAAGTGCTAAACGCTTATACGTCACAACATCTCCAAACAGCAACAAAATCTTTGATTAACATCAACCTACAAGAAGAAAAGGAAAAAACAAAAACACACACATACACATATATACAAAAAAAAAAAAAAGACAAGTAAGGTACCCTACAAAAACCAGGTCGGTAAGTGCAGTTTTTGTTGGTTATAAAAATTTATTTCAAAAATAAAAATATTTTTGCTTATTTTAACCCTTTTTGTTCCGCAACACTCAATTAACCCTTTTTGTGCCGCAGGCACTTTTTTAACCCTTTCTGTACCGAAAAAAAAAAAAAAAATTTAATAAAAAAAAATTTTTTTATAAGGCAAACCCAAATTTAAATAGCGGAATTGTAAAAGAAGGTGTTAGTAACCCATTTTATACTGCGTTTAACCCGTTTATTATCAAACTCATATTTTAACCCATTTATTACTGGAAAATTTATAAAATTAGATAATTTTAACCCATTTGTGACCGGAAACCCTGAAATTGGAAACATTTAACCCATTCTCACCCATACACCTATAAAATATATAATTTTAACCCTTTGTAGCCCATAATCGGTTAATTAACCCATTTTGTACCACCGGTAACCCGTTTAGTACGGAAAACCAGAATTTTAACCCTTTTTCACCCACAAACAAGAAATTAACCCGTTTTGGACCACCGTTAACCCACTTATTACGGTAAACGTAAATTTTAACCCGTTTTTGCCAGCGCAAATAGCAAAGTTTGTTAAGGTTTTACCCCATACACTAAGAACAAAGTGCGTTTTACCATTTTTTGTCAACTGTTCTTTACCCAAAAGTTAATTTTACCCTCCATCTTTTTAATAAAAACTAGATTCTGATCATGTCTCAATTTAAAAGTTTGTGCAAAGGCTTTTTGTATTTGGCCCAAAAAGAATTGAGATCATTTGACGATGAGTATAGGAGATTAAGAGATAGTCCACGGTCAGTAACGCTCGTAAAATCACAAATACGCGAACTCGAGGATCTGTGGAAGAAGATTAGTACCCGATACGAGAGTATACAGGAATCTCCGCACCTAGAGGACCCAAAGGAGCTGGAGAAAGTTGATATGGAAACAATTGACACAGAATATTCGAAAGCTAAGGCATATTTTAGGTGCAGAATTGTGTCATTAGAAGATGCTCTTAAAGAAGCTGCCAAACTGGCGGAACCCGAGGTTGTAAAATCATCCCCAACCGTTTCGAATGACCCACCCACCCGCGATGAATCCCCACAAATTCACGTTTCGCCATGCGATATACCCGTGTTTGACGGCGAATACAAAAATTGGGCCGCATTTAGAGACTTGTTTAATGCTATTATCGGCACCAACAAGCGCAAAAGTGGCATTGAAAAATTATGTCATCTTAAGGAGAAAACCTTAAAAGAAGCCAGGAGAATAGTTGACGACGCACCCTTAACAAACGAAGGATTTGATATTGCCTGGAAAGAGTTGACCAAGCAATATGAAAATAAGCGCATGCAGATTAATGCACAATTGCGTAGATTATTTAATTTACCCCATATTAATGTCCAATGTGGTTCAGCTATTAGAAGTCTACAGAGGACGATTAATAGTTGTATTTCAACTTTAAATAGTTTGGATATAAATACCGCGAATTGGGATCCGATTATTGTATACCTTTGTACAACCAGACTACCCAGGGAAACCCTTGTCACATTTGAGAGAACTCTGGTAGACAGCGCTGAAACTCCTTCTTGGTTAGAATTAGATCATTTTTTGAGTTCAGAATATAAAGGTCTTGAGTCCGTTAGCGATGCCAAGATTTTTTATTCGAATCAAAACCCAAACCCAAAACCCAAGAACTTTTCTGATAATCGTATTCAGAATGAGAGAAGAGGAAATACTTTTCTCACTGTAACCCAAACACCCAAAAAACAGACTCACTTTGGAAAATCTCAAAATGATCAAAGAGTACCACACTCGTACCCAAACCTCCCACACTCTAAACCAACCCACCCACCCAACAAACCCGACGGCTCAATTTGCAGACTTTGCAAGAGCAATCATACTCTCAGAGAGTGCCCTAAGTTTATCTCTTTGGGGGTAAATGAGAGAATTGATTTCGTTAAAAAGAACGGAATCTGCTACAATTGCTTGGCGGTTGCTCATGCAATTAAAGATTGCCGCAGCACATTTACGTGCAGGCAATGTGGTAATCGCCACAATACCCTTCTACACAAACCCAATGCTTCCGCGAATACCCAAAATACCGGAAATAACGCGACTGATTTGACTCAGCAGTCGACTTCACGGAATGCAGCACAGTCTTTCGCAACGGTTACCCCTGGAAATAAATCTCACTCTAATAGAAAGAAATTATTAGGAACCGCAATTCTAAATGTTGAAGTCAATGGCGAACTGTTCCAGGCGAGAGCACTCATTGACCCAGCATCAGATGACAGTTTTATCACTGACAACTTTAGGCGAAAGTTGCAAATACCCACTACACCCATAATCGCTGAAATAGCAGGGTTGGAAGATCTTGGTTCTTCTCAATCAAATAAATTATGCGAAGTGACGTTAAGGTCTAACACCCAAAAAGATTTTAAAATGACAATGCAAGCAATTGTCGTAAAAGGAGTTTCCAGTCACTTACCCACCCATGATATAAACCCAAATATCACTAAGAATCTAGGCGAAATTCAATTAGCTGACCCGAAGTTCTATGAGAGCCGACCTGTCGACATGTTAATTGGCAGCGAATATTACCCGGAGATATTCTTAACAGGTGTTAGGAATAGTTTTCTCCATACCCTAATCGCTCAGGAGACCAAGTTCGGATGGATATTGACAGGTCCAGTTGATGAATCTCGCGAAACCCAAACAGTCGTATCGTTTTTCAACTCAAGTACACTTGATAAATCTTTAACTAAATTTTGGGAAATTGAAGAAGTCCCGAGAAAACCCATTAAGTCTGCCGAAGATTCATTTTGTGAACAATATTATACGGAAACAACCCAACGCTTACCCGATGGCCGTTATCAAGTTAATCTTCCGTTTCGAACCCCACAAATGGAGTTAGGAAACTCTCGTCATATAGCGATGGCGCAATATTTGAGAAACGAGAAGAATTTGATGAAAAAACCCGAGCTGAAAGAGGAATATGATAACGCGCTGCAAGAATATATAGACTTAGGTCACATGAAACCCATTAAATATAACCCAAATAATTCTTCAATGGATCAGTATTATTTACCCCATCACGCTGTCGTAAAAATGGATCGTGTTACGACAAAAGTTCGAGTTGTTTTTAATGCTTCTAGCAAAACTTCAAACGGTAGAAGCTTAAACGATGCGTTATTTACTGGTCCCACGTTACAACAAGACTTAGTTGTTGTAATTTTAAAATGGCGCTTATTATAAGATTGTTTTTAATGCCGACATTACAAAAATGTATCGGCAAATCTTATTGAACTCTACCCAAACCCAATTTCAGCGAATACTATTTCGTAAAAGCGTCAACGAACCCATACAAGATTACGAGCTTCAAACAGTCACGTTCGGAGTCAATTGCGCACCCTATTTAGCAATTCGAACTCTATTAGAACTGGCTAAAGATGTTCAAACCACCCACCCAATAGCTTCTCAAATTTTGACAAGCAATATGTATGTTGACGATGTTTTAGCTGGTGCTCATACCATTAATGACGCTAAAACAGCTCAACAAGAGTTGATCACAGTGCTAGATTCAGCTGGTTTCCCATTAAGAAAATGGATATCAAATACTGCTGATCTACTAGACACTTTACCCAAGGACCATTTGCTCGATGCAGATTTACTTACACTGCCAGAATCAAATAATGCCAAAACCCTAGGCATTCGGTGGAATGCCAAAGAAGATGTGTTCTTCTTTAATGTACCCAAAATTGAAGAGAAAGTGGCATACACAAAGCGCTCAGTCTTGTCTGATATTGCGCGTCTTTTTGACCCCGCGGGCTGGCTTGCACCCATTGTTATCTCTGCTAAGATTATTATGCAGCAAGTGTGGCAGGATAACACAGCGTGGGATGAATGTCTGAAACCCCTTACCCTTTAAAATGGCAAAAGTTTTTACAATATTATGATAATATTGATAAAATTAGGATTCCAAGATGGATTCGATTCACGCCTTCAGTAAAAATAGAGTTTCATGGCTTTTCAGATGCTTCTGAAAAAGCCTACTCTGCAGTACTATATGCACGAGTAACACCCACAAACGGCCCTATTTCCGTAACCCTACTCTTTGCTAAAACAAGAGTTGCACCCGTTAAGGTTCTATCGTTACCCAGGTTAGAACTCTGTGGTGCGGTGCTGTTGGCGAACATGGTGCACAATTTACTTGGCCAATTAAATTTACCCAAGTATCAGACATATTTCTGGACTGATTCATCAATAGTTTTGGCTTGGCTAAAGAAACATCCAAACTCCTGGAACACCTTTGTGGCAAATCGCGTTTCAACCATTATGGAAATAGTTGGAGTAGACAATTGGAACCATGTCGTGTCACATGATAACCCTGCCGATGTCGCAAGCCGAGGATGTAACGCCAATGAATTGAAGGAAGACACTCTATGGTGGAATGGTCCATCTTGGCTAAAGGAACCCTCATCAAAATGGCCAACAACAGCACAACATTTTGAAACTCATGCTGAAGCAAAACCCATCCAAACTTTTGCAAATTTTGTGAATATTAACCCTACACACACAGATAACCCAGACATTCTAAGTAGATTTTCAAAATGGTCTAAAGCTCTTCGAGTCATGTCATACGTCTATCGTTTTTTGGATCGAATCACAACTACCCGGAGAAACACAAGTCATCAAGCAATTACCGTTGATAGAAAAAGGATAACGTCAACAGACGACAGAATAAAAATCCTAATCACCCACCCAAGCATTCAACTCGAATCGAATGATATCAACTCAACCAAAGATAGACTTATAATAATGTGTCAGACTCATTACTTTAAAGAAGAGTATTATTGTTTGAAAAGAAAACCCGTTTACCCAATAAGAGCCATTTATTAACCCTAACACCCTATTTGGACTCTAAAAATATTATGCGTGCGAATGGTCGTTTGGCAAGTTCCAACAGTTTATCGTATGATGAACGACACCCAATTTTATTACCCTACGCCAGTTGTTTCGCCAAATTATTAACCCATCACGTTCATTTGGTAACCCTACATGGAGGAAATCAGATTATGCTGAGAGTTATTCGGTCTGGATATTGGATACCGAAACTTCAGAACTTAATAAGCTTTGTTATTAACAAATGCTCACCCTGTGTACGATATAAAAATCGACAGGCAACCCAATTAATGGCAGCTCTGCCTCCTGAACGTACCCAATTAACCCGACCCTTTATAATGTTGGAATTGATTTCGCTGGACCGTTCGATATTAAAGTTTATTCCGGTCGCACGTGTAAAATAACTAAGGGTTATGTATGCGTTTTTGTCTGTTTTGCGACAAAAGCCATTCACTTAGAGCCAACATCAGACCTGTCTACCCAAGCCTTTTTGGCAGCATTCTCCCGTTTTTTTTCGAGGCGGGGATGCCCTGCCGCTATTTATTCCGACAATGGAACAAACTTCGTTGGAGCAAAACAAGTATTGAAAAAAGAGCGGCAGGAATTTATGAGATCCTTAAAGGAAGCTGTTGTAGCAGTGAACAGCTTCCAGAGTTTGACGTGGCATTTTATTCCGCCAGGAGCTCCACATATGGGAGGATTGTGGGAAGCTGGAGTTAAGAGCTTCAAATCCCACCTCAAAAAGTTGAACACCCTCAAATATACGTTTGAGGAGATGGCTACCCTTTTAGCTCGAATTGAAGGATGTCTGAACTCGAGACCTCTTAGCCCGTCACGCGAGAACCCTCAGGATCTTAACCCTTTAACCCCAGGTCATTTTTTGAT
This sequence comes from Delia radicum, assembly GCA_021234595.1. NCBI lineage: Eukaryota > Metazoa > Arthropoda > Insecta > Diptera > Anthomyiidae > Delia > Delia radicum. The sequence continues at coordinate 297,675,288 of CM037851.1, read as the reverse complement.
TGGGTCACCCCTACTTACCCCTGCTGAACCAGACTTAAGTGATGGAAACATTACGCTGGCAAATCGATGGCAGAAGCTCAGAATGCAGCACCACTACTTCTGCAGAAGATGGAAAGATGAGTATCTTAAGGAGCTGCACAAAAGATACAAGTGGAAAAACCCTAAACGTCAACTTGAAGTCGACGACATCGTCGTTATAAGACAGGACAATTTACCCCCGAATGAATGGTCACTTGGACGTGTGACCAAGGTTTACCCAGGTTCTGACGGCCGTACTAGAGTCGTGGACTTACGCACGCCAACTGGAACGTTGACTCGGCCTATAACGAAAGTTGTAGTACTACCCACGGCATAATCTAACCCTCTCGTTGTAACACTAACCCCCACTTGTACACTAACCCTCGTATTTCATACTCACCCATATCATTTTATACTCACCCGTAACACACTAACATCAATCATTTACATTAATTTAACTTCATTCATTTCATTTACACAGAAAATGGCACCTAATCATAATCGTCGTGGATCTCGTCGTGACGCTCGCACTTCCAACCAACAAAATCGTCAACGTTCTGGTCGAAGACATTCTACTCGTCATCAAAATGGACCAAACCATAACAAAGAAAGACATGCAACCCGTTACGTTGGCTGCGGTATTTGCAAAGCGGATCACCGTATCATGACATGCAAAAAGTTTCTCGGCATGAACTTGACCGAAAAATATAGGATAGTGATAAAACACCACTATTGTGCTAATTGTTTGGCCAGAAACCATTTAATAGGCAAATGCAACAACAGCGCACGTTGCCAAAAATGTGGCGAAAAGCACCATACCCTTCTACACGGTCATCAACGGATTTTGAACAACATACGCACTGGTACTACCCCTATACCTGCACCCCGACATAACATTGCACCTATACCCGCTCCACGCGTTCCAACTACCAACGTTTCCACATCATTGCCATTAACAAGGACAAAAATATTCGTTCCAACAGCAGTCGTGCAAATAGCTAAGGAAAAGCAGACCCACTTAGCCAGAGTACTCTTAAATCCGAGCCTCACAACTTCTCGGATTGCTGTGTCTCTAGTACGCAAGACGGGTTTAGCGCCGTTCAAAGTCGACGACAAAGTTTATGTTAAAGTGGTTATTGTGCCCAACGTGTCCGTATCCTCTAGAATTGAAGTGTGTATGCTTGTAGTAAACGATTTACCAAAGAAACCGTACTCAGGAGAATGTGATTCCCACATTAAAGAAAAATTCTGTCGGATTTCCCTAGCCGACCCAGAGTTCTACTCCAACACTCCGGTAGCCATAGAAATAGGTGGAGATCTTTATACTACCATTCTTAAACCCAACACCATTCAAATTGATGGAGGAAATCTGGTGGCCCAAGACTCTAACCTTGGATGGTTGGTTATGGGATCAGTTTCCAGTTAACTTTACCCCTAAAAATACTCAAGTATTTATAATCTATTTAACCCTACCCTTTTTAATTACTTCACAGTCGATCAAATAAAAATAATTGTTAATTTTTTTCACACAGGTTGCCTGGCCCGGGAGGATGTTCACTTTAGTGAACAATAATGGAATCCCATCCCTGACAACATCTTCATCAACGCCCTCAAGTGACAAATTAACCATCAGCTGTAACAAAAAACAAGGTTTGACTAGCAAAAAGAGCTTTGGCCGAGGGCTTTTGCTCTCTCTTCTTGTAATTTGTCATCTTTAAAATTAATAAGTTTTCAACAACCAAATAAGCAACAACTCCCGTGTTAATTACGCAAAGTAAAAGTTCTTCTACCCAAATCTAAAGTACTTACCTCAAAGTTAACCTAAGATCAAAAAATTATGGTAAATTATACTTACCGTGAATCCTAAAACTAAACAAAATTTTAAATCTAAAATCGTATTAATTACTTACCTAAAGGGTAACTTAAACCCTAAACTTAAAAACAATATAAAAAGTATTAAATACTTACCACAAATTTTGAATTACTTACCCAAAGTGAAGTGTAAATTAATATAAATTATAAATACTAAATTGTTATAAAATTGTTAATCTATATATAAAAAGATAAATTAATGTGCATTATACAAACCCGAAAATTGTTATTAAAAAATATTGAAATTTGTAAATTAACATAACCTTACAAATTTAATTCAAACCCTTTACATAAAGGTTAAAAAGAATAAATCCATTATAACGTTCAATCATACCGCCATCTTTTTCTTTATATAAAAAAGATTCCCGCTTAAAGGTTTGTTCAGTATTCTCTTTATATACCTAGCCCCCCGTTATCCCGTTTCTTCACAGTGCAACACCGTTAAACCCACTTTGAAGGGACTGAAATTTTTGGGTAGTTACAAACGTAGTTCGTTATAAACGTAGTCATTTTAGTGAATATCTTTCGTTAGGACCATTTCAAGGTGTTCGTTATAACAGTTATTCGTTTAACCTCATTCTACTGTATTACAAAACAACCATCTAACCAGTGGAAAATGTAAAGATACATAAAAATTCTGGACTTTTTTTGGTTTTTAATTTTTTGCATCAATGAAGTACCGGGTAAGCGAGCACTTAAATAATTGCATTTGCTCGTAGCTGATGTTATTGTGGGTAAAATTGTTGCCGTTACTACTACATACACAACCTACAAGCCTTTACATTTATTGTCTCCGCCGTCATCGTCATCAAAACCAAGTATTAGCATCAACAGTAATATGTATGGAGCAAATAGTAAAGTAACCCTTAAAAAACAAACGAAACACAGTGGTTCCAAAAATAAATAACTTAAACTACTGGTAAATTTGGGAAAAAGTGTTTACAAGAATTATAAACGGGGACTTTACGTTAGAGCTAATTTTGTCTATAGTTACCCATAAGTCTAAAATCAGTAAAATCGGTCCACATTTGTAAAAGTTATGTGGCCGTACAGCTTTTATATATTCGAGATGCTCAACTTTTACTTTCTGTAGAACACCCTGTGTTAAAGCAGGGTGACTATATAAAACAATTTTCTCAAAGGCTTTCAATTCTTGTAAAAACGATTTCCCAATTGGAGGAGTAGTTTAAAAGATCCATAATTATTACATTTTTTTATGTGTTTGGAACCACTGTGCAACAGAAAAAAAAAAATCTTAAAAGAGTTTGTATTAAGTCCCCACTTTTAATTTTTTCGTATAATGGTGCGTCAGTCAGTCCATTCATTTAAGTAACATTATAGGAAAAGGGAGTCTTTAGTGAATTTCCTGTTTGCTTTTATTTGGTTAAATACACTTTTTCCGCTTTTCTGTTGGTCTGGAAGTTGTATTATTTTGTTTTTTTTTTTTTGGGGAGATAAAACAACAACAGAAATTGCGTTTTAGCACTTCCAGCAGTGATGCCAACAAGATTGTGGAATATTTAGAATATGAAATGATGTAAAATATGTACGACTACAAACTTAAAAAAAAAAAAGATAAGTAAAATTATTATAATGATTTTTAAGAATGAAACATTTGATATAAGGAAATTAAATACGTTAGTAGTTTTATAACTGTAAATTAAACATTTTTAACGTTTCAGAAAAAGTGATGAGAAAATGTGTTTAAATAATTACATTCTCTCTAAAGGCGGTCAACTCAAAATTTACAAATTTTCCGTAGAGGCAAAAAAACTGTTTTTTTTTTTTTAATATTTACTATAAAATTTAAAAACAATTGTTAAGAAATGCGAATAGGAAGTAAAGAGTGATTTTTTAGCAACTTTCTTTTTGGCTGCTCAGCTGTTTTCGTGTAACATGTTACTGTTGAACATGTTCAGTTTGGTCTATAATTTAACCATGAATCGACTTACAAACGGACAACGCTTGCAGATTATTGAATTTTATTATCAAAATCCATGCTCCATTAAGAATGTACACTAGAGTGGGTCGCACCCCATACAAAAAAAAAAGTTGTGCCGGTCACCCCCTAGAATTAAAGATAATTTGAAGAAGATTTGAAAAAAAATATATCATTGTTTTTGGAATATATCATTGTTTTTGGAATGACAACGGCTACATTTATATACTGTAAAAGACAAAATTTCATGGAATTTAAAAAACTTTTTTATCGTTTAGAAAAACTCGTGAATTAGGGTGGTAAAAATCGAGTTTCCAGAAGTCACTTCTAGAATTTGACGTCGGAGTCAAAAGTGATCAAAGTAGAAAATGTAGCCATTGTCATTCCAAAAACAATGATATATCACACGTTACGACCGGACTATAAATGGAGCCACAGGAAATAAAAAACCAAATGCGCGGGGTCAAGGGGCGTGGCAAAAAAAAAAATTTTTTTTTCAAATCTTCTTCAAATTATCTTTAATTCTAGGGGGTGACCGGCACAACTTTTTTATCGACCCGGCCTAATGTACAACGTACACTTCTTCCAATTTATGGTCAGTTTGGGCGACTTTTAAACCACCAACACGCATACGTAGAGTGCGGACAAAGGAAAATATCGCAGATGTATCCGTCAGTGTTGTTGATGACCGTGAATTATCGATTCGGCGCCGTTTGCAGCAATTGGGCCTCTCTTACTCCACTACGTGGAAAATGTTGCGGAAGGATTTGGGTGGAAAAAATACAGCAGATGCAAGAATTGAAGCATTGCAAGAACTGCAAGAACTGCCAATGCATCCCGAAAAATGCACTGTTTGTTGTGGCTTATGGGCCGGTGGCATTATTGGACCGTACTTTTTCAAAGACGGAGGAACGTTACTGTAAATGGCGAGCGCTATCGTGCGATGATTATATTTTTTTTTTGCCCAAAATGGAAGAGCTGGACTTGGGTGACATGTGGTTTTAACAAGACGGTGCCACATGCAACACTGCACGCGAAACAATGGCCCAATTGAGAGGCGAGTTTGGGGCTGGTCAATTGACCGCCTAGATCGTGCGATTTAACGTTTTTAGACTATTTTTTGTGTGGCTATGTTAAGGATCATATCTATAGGGACAAGCCCGCAACGGTTGACGGAATGACGGAAGCCAATATTGAAGAATTAATTCATGAGATACCGGCCAATATGTTGGAGAGAGTATGCCAAAATTGGACCCAGTGTAAAAACCATTTGAGGCGTAGCCGCGGCAAGCATTTACATGAAATCTTCTTTAAACATTGAATTATATAGATCGCTCGACTCAAATAAGGATTGCATACATTTCTCTATATTTCATCTGTTTTTTTTTTTTTTTAATCAAATTCGAAAGCTCTTAAAAAATCACCCTTTATAAGTGATCATCGGTAATAGTGAAGAAAACTAGTTATAAAAATATAAAAAATGTAATTAATTATTATTTAAATATTAAATAAATTAATGTGTTTTGTAAATGTAATGTTTCACGTGTTCTTAAAAATTTGTGTTTTTGTACGTACTAACGTTATAATTTTTAATTTTTTATATTTTTTGTCAAATTCTTATTCCTTTAATATACCATCTAAATACGCATATTACTAAAATTTTTAATTTATAAAATATAAAGAAATATGAAATTAAAACTTAATAATAAATCGACAAAATAGTTTAAAAAAAGCGCATTCTTAAATTGAATAAAGTGCATTGTTAAAACAACAAAATAATTATTCAATTTGATTATATAAATTTGTTAAAATAACTAATTTCTGTTAATACATTTAACGATATTTTGTCACAATAACAATCAAGAAATAGTTAAACGTCAAAAAATACATTTACTAAATAATTTGTTAAAATTACGGAAAGAATTTGTTGGTTGTATAGTGATCACCCCATTCATCAATTTAACATTGGATTTAGTTGATTTCAACGCTGTTGTTGGTTCAGTGTATGCTGAGATAAGTGAACATATTCCCAGAGCCCGAGTTTTTATTCCATTGTAGTCTAATACCCAGTGGATTGCACAGCTCATTATAGAGAGAATTCTTTCAAAAATCCACTCTGGAGAGTGGAGTACTCAAGCATTGTGAAACGACATTAATCTTCTGGAAATAGGCCTTGTGTTTCATAATCCATGTCAAATGTACATTTAGAAAACTATGTAGGTAAAGACCACTGCAAACAAATGAAATTTCACTTAAAGAACGAAGTTACTTCCTATAGGCCGATTTCCCTGCTTCCCGTTATGTTAAAACACTTTGAAAAGTTATTTTCAAAAAGATTAAAACAAATCATCGCATATAAAAACGTAATACTCTCTCATCAATTTGGCTTCAGATAAAAGCACTATACAATAGACCAAGTACACCGAATAGTTCATACCATAGAGGAAGCTCTGGAACAAAAAAAAAGTCTGTTCAGTAATCTTTTTATGCGTAGCTCAGGCATGGCCCAAAGGTCTTATATACAAAATAAAAACTCAATTACCAATTCAATATTCATCTCTATTGGAATCATACATGGCAGATCTTTATTTTAGAGTAATGCATAAACACTGCTACTCAGATATTAAAAAAATAGAAGCTGGCGTACCTCAAGGGTGTATCCTTGGTCCAATTCTATACTTACTGTATACTTCAGATATACCCGTACCAAAAAAACAGCAAAATAGATACTTTTGCTGATGACACGTGCATCTTAGCTATTGGTAATAACGAAACCGTATATACCTCAATACTACAGATCTCAGTTGATGAAATTGTAGAATGGACAGACACTTGGAGAGTCAGACTAAATGAAAGTAAGTCAACGCATGTTGACTTTACCAACAAAGTAATTAGACATAAACCAATTAATATTTCAAGTTTAGCTGTATCTTATGCTAACAGTGCAAAATATCTGGGTATGACGCTAGATTCTAAGCTTACATGGAAGGAACACATTAGATTTGAACACACTGAGCTAAACTTAAAACAGAAAAAGCTAACATGGCTGATTGGAAGAAATTCTATACTCTCAATTGATAACAAACTTCTGATATACAACCAAGTACTAAAACCTGTCTGGACATACGGTATCCAGTTATGGGGATGTACTTCCAAAACTAATATTGAAATTATTCAACGTTTTCAAAATAAAATTACTAGAAATATGGTTAATGCGCCCTTGTATATAAGGAACGACGATTTGCATAGAGATCTCGGAATAAATAAAGTATCCGAGGTAATTCAACAATCAGCATCCAAACATGCAAGTAGACTGCAACATCACAGCAACGAAGTGGCTTCCATTCTTATCAGTGATGCAAAACGTGGCACAATAGGGCCATTTGTGGCACTTTTAACTGCTTGATGGCCCTGTGGTACTTTCTTATCTATTTTGGCCCTTTCAGCTCAAAATTGAACTAACTACTTAAACCGTTTTGTTCAGACTTTTATGAAGTTTGCCTGATTTTTTTTTATTCGATGAGAGCATATGCTAGTTCCTTAGAGAATGAAAAACGGGGAGTTGTTTAATTTTTTATAAAAATCGCATTCAAAATCATATATTTTCGTACCAGGAGGTCAGGTTTTAAAATTTTTGAATGCAGGACGATAACATTTTTTTTATTTTTTATTTGTCCAAATTTTTAAAAGAAGTGCCGCAATCCATTTTTTATTAAAAAAATGTGTTTTTGGAGGCTTTTTAAAAATGTTATGTTATGTTCATAAAATATGTTAAACTTTATTGTCAAAGGGGTTTGTCTTGCATTTTTAAAAAAGCATTGAAATGACGAACTCTAATTAACAAATTAATATTATTTTAGTAAAAATCTAATAATCGAATTTTTTAAAACAGGGATGATAAATGGGATTTTCAAATAGTACCAACCAGCATAAAAAATAGTTCTTATTCGACCCTCATAGTACTAAATACAAGTTATTATTATAAATTAACGCTTTTAAAATTTATTTGTATATAAAAACAAAATTTAGTTGACTTTAGTTACAGAATTTATAAAAATTATCAGACTATTTCTTAAATTCACCTTTTTTTGCAAGGAAATCTATTTCATTACTCATTCAATTTTAGAATCACAATGCAAATTTGAAGATGTTGGCAATGGCCTTTTTCAATTGTACTTTTCAAGATATTTATTTTTCAGTTTTCGAACACTTTTTTACTCGAACTCAAATAAAATCATCTTTAATCAATTCCATTTACAACGATTGGATCCAAATAAGTACATTTGATAAATGTTAATTTATGAATGGGTAATTGAATTAAATGTTGAATCTTGAAGTTTCTCTGAAGTTTCTAAAAATAGAACTGTTGTGTTGTTGGAGTTGTACTTCTGAGATTATGTATGCAAGAACAAAAACACCGTGTATTGAATAAAACTAGTTTTAATCACAACAAAACTCGACCTGACGATAGATCAGTGCGCTAAAGCGATATGTCTAACGTGTGGTGCGAGTGCATGTGGCATTAGAAATCAGTTTATCTATACCACGGTCAGTGATTGCACAGACAATTTCCTATAGACGCAATCGAACAAATAAAAAACATAATAAATATTACATTATTCAAAAAACAGGGTCACTGACGAAGGTTCAATATCAGAAACTGCGCAGTCTGATTCAGGAAAATTGAAAAATTTACAATGTAGTTACACTGATAATAACCCATGCGTAAAAATACGAAAAAATGTCAAAATAACAAAAAATTTTGTAAAATACACGAATATTTGTTCATTTTACAAAATATTTCGTAGTTTTGACATTTTTTTCGTATTTTTAGCATAGATTATTATGAGTGTATGATTTTTAGAAAAAACACTCATTCTACTCTACCACGTCTTTCACAATTAAAATTAAATAAAATTGCATATTAATTACATAGGCCTACAATGATTTTGGTGCCGCTAAAAATTAAACAGATTTCAAGTACCCTGATAAAAAATTGATACTTACTTTTTTAATGCTACGTGTAGTTTTCGAGATTTCGCAAGGATATTAAAGTAATCAACGTATGTCTTCTTCACTGCATCTGTTATAGGTTTTCTAAACTTTTTTACTACATATTCACCACAAATATAACAAAATGTATTTGGATTATTTACACAACACCTTCTCGACGACGGCATATCGATATTATCATTTAATCAAAGAAATTAATTGACTATAATGACATTAAGTATAATATAATACATTTTTTAGGTTATGACCGATCGATACAAACCTGAACGTAGCTTCGCGATTTTGACAGCTAACCATGACGTCTTGCGGACTAATTAACCAAATTATAACATAGAATTAGCGGCACCAAACAAAAAATTTTTTTTTGTAGGCCTGTGTTATAGTATTAATTGCAATTGTGTGAAAAAGACGTTAAAATTCAAACTCAATCTTTAATTTTTATTTATATGTAAATAGTACTAAAAGAGTCAAAGGAGTACCATGGTATTTTTCCGGATCAAATAGTACCAAAAAAAAGTACTATAGTACTAACTTTATCATTCCTGTGGCTCTATCAATGGTGTTTTGGACCTTTTCAATTGTCAATTTGGCCAAAACAAAAAAAAAACTGAAAATGCATCACTGATTCTTATCAATGAAGATAAAGGGTCCGCCATCTAAAGTTTTTTTTTTTCAATTAGTGCTTATTTCGTGAATGGTACAAACTAAACATAATATAAAAAGGAGTGAGAAACAAAAAAACGTGTATTGAGTATCCACCAGAGGTGGATCTTGCACATCAAACAAGTTTTAAATTTATTTTTTGATCAATGGTTATAATCTTTAACTTCAAACTCATATGTATATTAGTTCTCATGTAGTGAGTAAACTAGTTCATATGTATGTTTGATATTTGGCATGGGATTGTTACCGCTTTCAAAACGTGTTCTGATGATGGGAATCTAGAAAATTCCCGAAATAGATCTATCAACACATTCCTGAAAGGGTCAAATAATAAATTTGAAAACAAAAAACTCTATAGATTATTTGTTAGGACAATATCCTAATGAAGAAATATAGAGTATGGCCTCGAACTTGAATAATTTTCATTTTCAATTTTAATTTGTTCTACAACATTTACATTAAAAATAAAGAAACTGTATTACAACCCAAACAACTACATATTTTTAAAGCAGAAGTTCCCTGAGTATATGTAATATTTCCTTTTAATTCAAGTTCTTTTAATTTTAAAATCCATCATTGGCATCCCTGCATATTCACAGCCAAAATAAAACGTTAACTTCTACAAAGCACAATGACTGTCGTCCATTACCACTGCAAATTTAACTGCGACTAATATCCATGATTTATACGTACGGTCTATACTAGCAATAAATATGCGGAAATATATTGCAGTATATGTCAAAATGATGTTATCTCTAGTGTGGACCACTCTATTGCTTACATATTTATTGCCGTACATATATGTTGCAATAAGTTTTTGGCAATATTCGGCAACACTTATTGCCAACATATTACGTCAAAATTAGTTGTCATTTCATTTCTTGTAATTTAACAAACAAGATTCTTTAAAAAAAACTTAATTTTTTTCTTATTATTTATGAATACACAAAATGGCCACGCTCTTAATGTTTTGTTTTTATAACCTTTCTCTTTGAAATTTTCTAAAATATGAGTTACCATAAATACGTGTTCACCACCCTAAACATAAGCTTAGCAATAATAATTTTTTTACTGTTATTCTGCCGACGTATTTCGAATATTGTCAACATATTTATTGCTAGTATAGACCGTACGATATGTAACCTCATACACCATCACTTCGTATAAATAAACATACAGCGCGACTCATAATGTCTTTTTCAATATTTTCATTTTTATGAAAATTGAACTTGAAAATGTTTATTACAAAGTTCACAGTCGTTGTATGAGTTGTCCCCTGAGCCAATGTACTACATTGTAAAATATCTCATACTCTTTGCTTTCATTCATAATTGTATAGTGTTGGTATTGTAATAAACTTTGTTATTGCAAATAATCGGCTTGGCTCTTAGAATCAGACAAAACAACCACCAACAAATTTTTGGTGGTATATTTTGAGAGTTAAATGTTAATTAAAAAGGGAACTTCTGCAGGACAATAGGAAGAGTTAAACAAACTTTTAAACAAAGTTGGTAGTGAATGACAATAAAAATTATTTAAAACTTTATCATTTAATTTAATTGTTAGTTTTTGGGTAAAGAATTTTTAGCAAAAGCATATTTTAGTGAAATGAAACTGATAGCTGTGATTATTCCCAACTATTTATATTCTTTACATAAAGAACAACAAATTTGTGGTCTTAGAATCATTTCCGAATAAGACCAACGTGAAATGAAAATATACTATCAGTGGATCAAAACCCCAAAGATTTTTAAAAAGTTAGCTCGTATTGTAAATTTATAGGATTCAGAAGCAAAATTTTCCGATTATTTTATATATAAAATCCAATGGAGCTAATCAATATATAAATTAAACAATTGGACTTAAATATTTTCGGCCTATAGTATTCAAATCTATGAATTTTTGTACCTTTTGTGGTTTTAATTTAACTTTTAGCTAATTTTTTGGTTCATTTTCTGTGCGTTTCACGTACTTTTGTAAAGGGTGTTTTTTTACAGGTATAGAACTTTAAGTTGGCAACACTTTTTTAACTGGCGGTCATTTTGTCAGCTGTCAAGTGATTTATGTTTAGTTTGGTTTGACATTTCAACATAATTGGACTGACGCCTGAACAACGCTTCCAAATTGTGCAAATTTATTTTGAAAATCATGGTTTTTTTTCGAAATACGTATCGCGCACTACGTCCATTTTACGGTCAACATAATCGTTCATCAGAACAAATAATGCGATTAACTATGGAACGTTTTCGCCCCAAGTTTACTCTAAATGATAATATGCATCCACAGACGTCGTACAGTGCGTACAGAAGAAGTCATTGATGATGTAGAGCGTAGCGTAGAAGAAGAGCCCAATCAGTCTATCCGCCAATGGTGACCGCTATAGAGCCACGATTACTGACTTTTTCGTTCATAAATTGAACAACCATGTTGTGCAGGAGCTGTGGTTTCAACAAGACGGCGCAACATGTCACACAGCTTGTGCCACAATTGATTTATTGAAGGAAACGGTTGGTAACCACCTACTTTCACCTTCCGGGCTTGTGAATTGGCCTACAAGATCGTGCGATTTAACGCCCCTGGACTATTTTCTGTGGGGATATGTGAAGTCGCTAGTCTACGCCGATAAGCCCGAAACGATTGACCACTTGGAGGACAACATTCGCCACGTTATTGCCAATATTCTGTTACAAATGTTGGAAAAAGGCATCGCAAATTGGACCTCCAGATTAGACTACTTCAAGCCAGCCGTGGCGGTCATATACCAGAAGTTATATTTAAATTATAATGCCAGAAGATTATCTTTCGAATAAAGTCAATTTAAAAAATTCATCTTTGTTTTGTTCCATTTCAAAGTTATATACCTCTATAAAAAAACACCCTTCATAATTTTCACAACATATTTCGTGTGTTTCGATTAATTTAAAATGCAAGAATATAAAACATATTGTAGAGAATTTTATGGATAATAAAAAGCTTTTTATTTTTTTCCATTCAAATTAAAATTGCGCCCTCTATCGTGAGCAAGGTGGTGCAATTTTTTGTAAAAAAAAATGTTTAAAAGAAAAATACAATTAAAATTTAAAAGAACATATAAATATCTGCAAAAGTGCAAGAAAATTCGGGTTCGATAAGCTGTAATTTTGGAACTAGTAGGAATTTAAATTTAAAACGTCAACATGGATATTTTCTGAAAGCTCAACTATGACTAATTTAATAGTTTTTAGTGAGTTTTGTATAACAGCTTTCGAGCTTGGAACAAGTTGAAGTCTAAAGCCTTTGACAAGGTGTCTCATAATATTCTTTATTCAATGGGTTTTTATTCTAAATTTCTTAAGTGGATAAAAAATGGGAAGTTGTAGTAGAAGGTTTTGAATGCTTGACGTACTTACAAACTTCTAGCGTCCCTCAGGGAAGCATTTTGAACCCGCTTTTATTGTTTTTCTAGAGCCAATTGTTTGGTTTACGCGGATGATTTGAAGATATTTTGTAAAGCGGGATCCATTACTGATGTTTTGGATCTAGAGAACGATTTGAATATTCTCTATAACTGGTGTGAGTTGAATGGCCTTTATTTAAATATGTCTAAATGTATTAACGTTTCATACTCCCGTTCTCGAAACCCAATTCAGTCGGTTTTTAGACTGCGAAATTATATTTTGATAAAAATGGACATGATAACTGATCTTTGTGTCGTCTTTGATTCCACTATGCTTTTGGGACGTTTGGAGGATTTGCGAATTTCGGTACAAAAATATATTTTTTTGAATTCAGCCATTCTAACGTCTTTTTGGCATAATGACAACTTTCTCAATCTAGCCAATATGGCTTAAAATGGCTTAAAATGTGTTTTAAATAAAATGTATTTGAAATATGAATTTAGATTCTTTATGAATACGGGCGGGCGACAATGTTTGTCACTTATAAAATAAAAACTAAATAGAGCTACCGTTATGCATGTCACAAACAGTGTTGCCAGATATTTTTTAAGACAAACTGTTTACAGAAACCCTTTTTTTAAAAGAACAACTGTTTTTCCAAAACATACACACAGAGAAAAAATTGGTTGAAATTCCATTTTAGAGCAATTCCATATGAAAACGATCAAAATTGGCAAATTTTTGGACGACCCCTCTCCGATTTTAAAATAAATAGTCTTAATCGATTGCCCAGCAAAAAATAATGTACCTACATATTTTTTTTTTTTATAGTGACTGGTTTAGTGGTGGTGTGCACCACTGTCATGTGACAAAATTGAAGAATTCTTCATAAGGGACCTCATTGAAAGTTGTTTTAAAGCGATCGCAACGAGTGATAGCTCGTTGGAAAGGTATTGAATCAGGCTTTAATTGAAAAATAAAATTTTCCTAATTTTTCTGAGAAATTTACCTTTTTTCCCATGAAAATTAAATTTTCCCATGAAAATTAAATTTTCCGATTTTCCACAGAAGCTCCTAAATTTTCCGGCTAATTTTATTTTTTTTGGATTCCTCATAATTTTTGCTTTAAGAATCAGCAATTAAAAAAATGGGCCCCGACTCCTTGTTTGGACAGGAGAAGAGCATTTAAGAGACCACCTTGTTCTCATTGTTTTTATATTTTTTATAATTGAATTATTTTTAATTATTTAACAAGAAAAATTAGGAAAATTTTATTAAATTAAAGCCTGATTCAATACCTTTCCAACGAGCTATCACTCGTTGCGATCGCTTTAGTAGTTTTTTTTTTTTAAACATCTTTCAATGAGGTCCCTTATGAAGAATTCTTCAATTTTGTCTCAATCGATTGCTGGGCAATCGATTGAGACTATTTATTTTAAAATCGGAGAGGGGTCGTCCAAAAGGTGATCGCTTTCATATGGAATTGCTCTTTAACCAAAAAAATGTAATCATTATTCAATAATTCTAATTGGAAGTACTTAAAATTCATCATCAGAATAAGTAAACTATATTATAAACAGAAAATATATAAAATTAACCAAAACACAGTCACATCATTCAAATATTGGTTTTCCTTATCAATATTGAAAAAATATTATCTTCTACATTACTTTTAATACCAACAACCAACCACTTTTTGGAGATGTTATCCCTTGAATAAAATATTTGCAGTTAAAATCGAATATTAGTTTCGCCTGCAAAAAAAAAACAATCACTCTATCAAAAATATAAGTTTTCGTTAGCAATTTTAAAATAATATAAAGTTTTTTTATAGTTTTGGTAATATTAAGATTAGCAAACCAATTTCTGTTGTACATGCATGTTTAGACATTAATATGTAAACTTGAAAGAAAAAAAATAGTGAAAAAAGAAATTCAAATTGAGTTTAGGCTAGAGATAAAGTAATTGCCTGACAAGCAGAAGATCGCCGGTTCGATCTCAGTTCGCGGAGAAGAATTTTTTATTAATAAAATAATTTTAAAATAATATAAATTGTTTATATAGTTTTGGTAACTCTAATAAAATATTGAGATTAGCAACCGAATTTCTATTGTACATACAAATTTATTTTTAGACAAATATTTAAATTTGAAACTAGAAAATATTCAAGATTGAAATTTAAAAAAAACATATTTAAATTGGGTTTAGGCTAGAGGTAAAGTACACTTGCCTGACAAACGGAAGATCGCCGGTTCGAGGCATATAATTTTTTTTATTAATTAAATAAATTTTGTGGAACGCATGTGAATCTATTTATAGAATATTATAGTTCATAAACATAAAATATTCAATTGTTACAATAAAAATTAGAAATTTGTAAATAAATGTCGGTTGTTACAATAGCATTTAAATTTAATTATAATGATAGTACGTGGAACCACAAAAATTTGGTTGGCAAAAAATTCGGTTGCAACTACAAAACTGTTTTCTGTGTGTATAAAAAAATCGATACTGAGAACAAAGTATGATACCTACACAAAAAATTTTTCCCATATTGGACACACTGTTCCATTTTATTTAAAGCACTTTTAGGCCTAGTTTTTGGGATGTCAGTTAAACTTCGTCTAGCTAAACCGACAACGAATTTTGTCCACCATTTCCAATTTTATTAACAAACATTTGCCGGAACAACTTTTTCAAGTTCAGAATTTCGGTCTTTACTGAAATAAACAAAATTCCAATAGCAGTATTCCAGTTACAAACTGCGTTAAACTAAGATTAAAGATAAACTACATCCTAAAAACTCGGCATTAAACGACTATTCTTTGTTACTGGATTAAGAGAATAAAAACCCATTAAATAATTTAAGATCTTAATAACTTAATAAATTGTTATTCAACATTAACAAATTTTTTATATGAAAAAATCAATTTTGTGCTTTTTTATCAGACGCTTTCGAAAATTATAAATTAGACTAAACTTTTATATTAATATTTTAATTGGCAAATTCAGCCCTTTATTTGTGTGTAAAAAAATATTTTATATAAAATCTGGCCGATCGCAGTGTTCCAAATAAATAAAATCGAAAATATGCTGAAATGTATTTCGTTTTCACTCCAAGCCTAATTAATGCAAAAAAAAAAAACTTAATAAAGCATAGTCCTCTATATCTGCAAAATTTAGGTACAACATATATTTAAATATTATAATTTTTATACGGCACACAGTAGCCACGGTGCGCCTTAACTAAAATTAAATAAAAAGGTCTTACACCTAGAAAATTAGTAGAGATTCTGAATTTACAATGTTCATAGATGAGAAAAATCAAAAAACTAAAATAATCTGTGGAGAGATTTTTAAATAAATCCACTTTGAACATTTTTGCGATTTTAATAACGAATGACTAGTTTTGACTCCATTAAGAAAATTGTGCAACAGTTTTTTTTTATCTCTTATGGTTTAAGATACAGACTGAGTTTTTTTAGACCCAGTAGGCCAATGCGTATACTTATTTTTACCTAATAATAGACAAAAAAAGTATTACAAATAAAATGTATTTCTTTATTCAATATAAGGTCCGTTTCATTTTTATAACGCATGTATGAAATTATACTTTAGAGCTCTATAAACTTAAAACTAATCAAGTTACCTTGAATTTTTTAATTGGGTATGAATTGGCAAAAAGTCTGTTATCAAAATATTCTTTTGGTTTGAATCAATTGTATATTGTTGTTAGCGATAACGTTGCGTCGCAGATTGAATTATTTATCAATTGTTTGGTATCTAAAAACTATTAAAACGCGTCTAAGAATTTTTCGGTGAATGATGTCGTCTAAAGCTTTGACTCACGATCAAAATCGGGGAAAAGTGTGTTTCCTGTGTTTTCGAAAACAAAAACAAATGTATATTATAGAGAATCAGTTAAAAATTGAGATGAAAAACCACGTTGACAACTATGATGACGAGCGCAGATTGCCGGCTGCTGTGTGTTGTACGTGCAGGAGAAAGGTATTTCAAGCGAAGTCTGAAAAAAGAAATTAGCATCTCCAGATTTGTCTATTTTAAGCCTGTGCAGGCTACGCGATCAAGATGTGAATGCAAAATTTGTGAAATTGCACTCGAAATACACGTTAAAATTTGTGGCAAAGTTGCAAAAAAAGTTCCAGGTAAGTTTTAAAAGCAAAAAAATATATTTTTTTTGTTAGTTTGTTCTTATGTTTCAGATTTTATTGTTTTTATTTGTTATTTTAGGCAAGTCTAAACAAATGTCTGCGACAAAACGGTGCGACGTGTGCTTCAGTGAGATTGGAAAAGGCAAACCACATAAATGTGGGTTGAAATCTCGAGTAATAAATGTTTCAAATCATATATCAGATGGATCTTTAAAAGCGAATGATCAAATCATGTCCCGTGTGATTAAAGAAAAAGTAAAAGAAGATTCTAAGGGTGGTCGAGAGCCTTCAGTTTTGCGGTTGTCACAAATTCACGGCAAACCACTTCAAATCACAGTAGGCAATAATAAAAACAACCTTTCCACAACAAACTCATCTACATTATCTGCGGATGATATGTTGAAAATGAAAAGCAATTTGAATTTAAGTGATCGTGCAACTTTAAAAATGGCAGCTTCCATTCGTGTGTGTACAAGAAGTAGAAAAGCCATTGAACCAGGATTAAAATTAAAACTTAATAACACAGCTCATTCTGTCGACGATTATTTTGATTTTAAGGAATTTCCTTTTGTTTGTGTAAAAGGCGATGAAGTCTCGGATGCTCCTGTGTTTGGAGTTTACTGCAAAGATGTTCCTGCTTTTGTTCAGTATGTGAAAAATAAACGAGATGCACTGGATGTTCACTTAAAAATGGGTATTGATGGAGGAGGCGGATTTTTAAAAATATGTCTTTCTGTTCAATGAAATGAGTTGCAGTTTGAGTGCAGCGGTAAGCGTGCTAAGTATGATGAGGGGATAGCAGCAAAAAAATTTAAGGATTCTGGAGTTAAACGACTATTTATTCTAGCAGCCGTTCCAAGTGCGCAAGAAAATTATAAGAATGTAGCCCAACTCGTTTCAACGTTGAATATAAGTCCTTTCCACGGCACAATTGCGACCGATTTGAAGCTAGCGAATATCTTGGCAGGTATTATGTCGCACAGTAGTGCATACCCGTGCACTTATTGTTATGCCAAGAAAGATGAGCTAAGCAGCTGTGGCGAATTGAGATCACCCGAAAATGTTTCATTGTATTATACAAAATGGCTGACTGAAGGAAATGGCTTAAAAAACAAAGCGAAAGATTATTTTAACTGCATTCATCCACCGCTAATTACAACTGTTGGAGGCAAAACATTCCTAGATATTATTCCACCGCCAGAATTACACCTTATGCTTGGTGTTGTTAACACTGTTTTCACGCATATGTTGAAAGAGTGTGAAAATGAGTCGCTGTCATGGGCAAAAGCTTGTCACGTTCAGCGTGAAATCAGACGAGAATGTTCTGGGTTTAAAGGAAATGCATGCAAAACACTTTTGGATAAAGTAGACCTTCTGCGCCAGTTTGAAAACCTAGCAATACCTAAGTATGTTAAAGTATTTGCTCGTCATATGTATTAATAAAAAAATCTTTAATGTTTGTTGATATGCTTTGCTAATGTAAAAGGATAGTATATGATGACATTAGAGAAAAAAAAACTGCCATTTAAAGTTTTAACTAAAAGTTAAACTGGCAACTATGATAATGACTAGAGAAAAAACAAACACTCTATAAATAGAAATCGTTCGTGGTAAATTTCATTCTAACTCAACACACAGAGTAATGTGGGATTTAAAAGTTACCCAATTTCTTTAACATGTGAGTTAAATAGATGATATTTACGATTAACACTAAAATGGCACGAAGAATGTTGATGAAGACCGTAGTGGGTCAGAAAATGCATTCCATTCATGCTAGTGTCTAATAACTTTTTCTGTGTTTTTTTCTAATAGTCAAAGTAAATTATCATATAAAAATTATAATTTTTCTGTTAATTTAGAGAAAAATTTGTCATGATCTAAAACCGAACAAATAAAATCTTACAGTATTTGACGACTTCAAAAATATAGTTTCTGCATGCTTCGGATATAATCTTGATCAAAATTACAAAGCATGTATAGAAGCTTTCAAAAAGAGCTACATGGACTTAGGTGTCAGCGTTACACCAAAGGTTCATGCAGTTTTTTTTCACTTAGAATAGTTCTGTGAAAAAAACGGCGAAGGATTAGCATTTTTTGGGGAGCAGGCGATGGAGTCCGTACATTTCGATTTTTTAAAGTCTTCCTGGGAAATGAATAAGGTTGCTGCGAATCATCCGGATTATCCTAAACACCTTTTGAGCGCTGTTTGTAGATATAATGCTTCACATGTTTAAATTGATGTAATTATAATTAAATTATGTTACATTTTTATATTTTATTAGTACTAAAATGTTGAAATAATAAAAGTTTA
>CM037851.1:293778794-293806723 GCA_021234595.1 Delia radicum | reverse complement strand
TTTCGAGTCAATGGAATAGTTTTCTTCCAAATTTGCTTACTTACATATATATAAACCTATTTTAAAAAAATTGTTGTTAAAAAAAATTTAAAAAAAATATACTAAAGGCATTTTAGAAATCGCTGTCGGTGCGGAAGGTTTTTTTTTACCAAATTGAACTGAAATAGATTTTTTATCATTAATACAATATTTGCCATTAGAAAACCCCGGGGGAGAATGTTGTCCAAAAAAAGTTATCACCCTAATGGACATATCTCAGGAGGAGGAGCTTATCCAAGATTATGGTATCAATCTCTTCTTTGGAAGATTCTCTAGCAGATTAATGCATCAAATCATATTTGTGGATGGGGTTAATTTTTACTTTAAAAATAGGGCTTTTTTGCCGTAAAGTCAAAATCTGGAAGCTCGATTTTACACCGTAGACGTATGGTCTAGTGTACTTTTTTGCTCAGTACAATTCCAAGAATCAGAAACGCGAAGCGCCCATTAAGATTTTTTTCCTTCCATACTAATCGCCCCACCCTAATAGTCATATATGATTATATCGGAGGCTTTTTCGTCGGAATGGTTTTAAATGCTCAAAGTTCATACTTAAACCTATATTAAAAGTTAATTGTACACTCTAAAAAGTGTTTGTAAATTTATTGCGGTAATGTGGGTAAATTTTTGTGTTAAATGACGCAAAGTGAGCAAATATAAACACAAAATGCGTAGAATTATTTTGTACACACATTCATATACAATAATAAGTATACAACATTTAAACATTATGTGCTTGTAATTAAACATTTTGTTTCTAAAATTACAATGTTTTTATGGTAAATTCTAATTTAAGGTAAATATGTTGTAAATTTACGCTCTTTTAGTAGTAATGAAATATTGACATTTATAAATTTTAAAAACTTAAGGAAATACAAAAAAAAAATATTCAAACATAAAATTTATAACAAATTGAAACTGTTTTCGTACCTATAAATATTATGTTATCTTATAAGGAAGAAAATACTCAAGTTTAGGATATGGATGAAGTCTCAGGTGATGTTGAAGCGTCTATACATAACGAAGGTTTGATAATGTTATATCGGCAAATAAGGGCACAATGTTCAATTATTCTGTTGGATCCGTTTGGGAAAATGTTAATGCTTTAAACTTCAATTGGACGAAAGTCCGGGTAGCAGTTATTTTAAATTGGAAAAACGTATTTTTGTATGAGATTAAAATATATAATTGTCATAAACGACAATAAATAGAAAAAAAAACAAATAAAAAACATTACTATTTAAATTCCTTTAAGGCAATATTTGAGAATTGTGTACGCAGTTGCAATGTATATTTAAGAATTTAGTGCGTACCAACTTACACGTTATGTGTGTAATATTTACACACACACAGTAAATTTACCCAAGTTATAGTAGGAGTACAGTTTACTAATTTTAAACAAAAGTAGGATAATATTAAACAAAAATTACTTAGAGTGAAATTTATCCACGTCTTTGAATTAATATGAAATTTAGAAGTAAAAATTTTGATTTTTTTCAAAGTTAAATTCAAGAATATTTTGCAAACCCGAGCAAATATTAAAATTTGTTGTTGACATTCGTAATCTACGTCGAAAAATCTATCAGAATTGATAAGTCGCATGTCCGATGCATTTTTATTGTTTAACTGTGTAATTTGCTTATAGTAAAATTTTGGAATTGTAACACCAGTAAACCAAGATGATTTCATTTTATCTTCTTCTCAATACCAGTATTAAATTTTCTTTACAAATTAATGAATTGTAACATTTTGTTACTCTTGTTGCTTCTATTGTTTTTACATTTTGTTAATTTTTCTTTGTCGGTCTAAGGCAGCGGTTCGCACCAACTTTTACTTCATGGAGCCATTGATGCACTTCTACTGGTTCACGGACTCCCAAAAAAAAATTTGTGTTTATATATTTAAAAAAATGCAAAAATAAAAAAACAAACAAAAATATAATTTTTAAAATGAAAAACAAAAAACATTACAAAAACCAAATGCAGTATAATGCAATTAAGTTGCACTCTGAAGGTATTGTAGCGTATGCATAATGTAGCGTGTAATTTGTCATTGCATGCAACTCAATACATTCTGATTGACAACATACATACATACATACATACATACAAGTACTCAAATCATATAAGAATTTGCTCAGCGCATTTCACACTTTTGTTTTGATTTTGACAAAAAGTACATTGACGTTCAATGTACATTGGCACTTTCAATTTTGTCTTGAGTTTGAATTTGGAAAAGAGTTCTAACTCTACATGACTCACTTGCATTGTATTCAATACGAAAACAATGAAAGAGAGAGTAAATACTCAATTAGAATGCATCGAATATTTTTAAGGTATCGAGTGCATTTTAAAAAATCACTCATAGAGAAATTCTAGACTAATTTTGCATTTCTCATAAGTTATATTTAAGCCACTGTTTTGAAAAAAGTAACGTCAGATTGATGAGATCCAAAAAACCAACTATACCTCTTTCATTCCACAATTTGGAAAATAAAGAATCACAACAGTCTAACAAAATTAATTCGTTTTAAGCGAGGTTCGTGGTCACCGGTTAAAACTTCTTTTACATTTTTTCTACTAAAAATTAGTTAAAATTATGCAGCAAAAAAAACTGATAAAATTAGCAAATTTTTTTTTTTTTTTTTTTGCTAATTTTTATTAAGATAAAACAGCAAAACTAAAGCCGTTAAATATATAAAATTCTAGTTATATTGGTAATGATTTTTAGTTAATTAAAACTCGCAATTTACTCTACTAAAATCGTCAAAAACTTTGGCTAAATATTTGTAGACAAAAAGCAGCACCGTCTTATTAAAAAAAATTGTTATATTTACCTTAAAATCAGTTGAATGCAAGCAACAGTATATTTTGCGAAACTCAATAGGAATAACTGCCGATTTCAGAAGGGCTTATTTTCAAATTCGCATAAGAAAAAATCAAAGAAAATACTCTGAAATTTTTAATTCTTTGGGTGATTTTTTATTTATATAATCTCTTATATATAAAATTCTCGTGTCACAATGTTCGTTCCCTTACTCCTCCGAAACGGCTTTACCGATTCTCATGAAATTTTGTGAGCATATTGAGTAGGTCTGAGAATCGGCTAACATCTAAAAATGGGCGCGATCGGACCAGTGGGCGTGTCAGCTCCCATACAAAGTAAATATTTAATATCATATGTCTGCAGTTCTATAATAGCCAGAGTCTTAGAAATTCGTGCACGTTGATTATTTGTTAATGTGAATAGTCATGGGAAAAATGGGCGTGATCGGACCAGTGGGCGTGTCAGCTCCCATACAAAGTAAATATTTAATATCATATATCTTCAGTAATATAATAGCCATATTCTTAGAAATTTGTCCACGATGATTATTTGTTAATGTGAATAGTCATGGGAAAAATGGTCGTGATCGGACCAGTGGGCGTGTCAGCTCCCATACAAAGTAAATATTTAATATCATATATCTACAGTTCTATAACAGCCAGAGTCTTAGAAATTTGTGCACATTGATTATATTGTGAATAGTCATGGGAAAATTGGGCGGGATCATACCAGTGGGCGTGGCAGCTCCCATAAAAATTGATTATTTAGCTCATATACAAAATTAATATTAATATTAAATATCTTCAAATTTTGTACGAGTAAATAAATCATCACATTCAAGACTTTTTGCAAGGTTATTTAATAATTTCTTTTTTTTTTGAAAGCCGTTGTCATGTTTTTCAAAACGAGATATCAAACTCTTAAATCGGTTATGAAGTTCCGAAGATATTTACAAAAATCCTATGTTAATATTTACAAATAACCTATGTTAATCTTCAAGCTATGTTACACGAACACAACAGCCTCATCCGTCTATTCAAAACAGCCCTAGATCAGATGCCGACAGATGAATTTACGGTTGTGATAAGAGCTGACAAGACACCGGCTGGTGAGCATGAGCGGCGCTTCAATGCACCGGTGATAGGTTACGTCGCAGTTGTTATGGCAATTGTTTTCAGCTATTCATTTTATATACTTCAGCAAATAAAGGCGATAGAAGGACAAGGAGGCATTGGGCTTCCCATGAAATTACAAATTTTAAAATGATTTACTAATGTGAATTTATTTTTTTAATTATTTATTTTTAAATAATTTCAAGAATTAATTATAATTAAAATTTGAAGGCAAGACAACGTTTGTCGGGTCAGCTAGTAATTATATATAATTAACTAAAATTTATTTCAAATATAACAACATCCTTTTAGATTTAAGGGATTTTTTTTTTGCTCTTCTTAAATTCAGAAGATATAAATTATTATTCATTTTTATTAAAATTCAGAAACTAAATTAAGTTAAGAATTTCCTTTTCCACTGAAATTTATAAAAATTAAATTTATATTCAAATAAAAAATAAAAATTTTAAAATGTTGAGGTTAAGACGAAGAACAAATGTTTGTCTGTAAAAATTATAAACACTTTTAATTTTTAAATCTGACTAGACTAGTTTCTGACTCTTTTTATGGACAGGCGTCATCAATGATTTTCCATTTAAATTGTATTATTATTTGTGTATTTTATAATTGTCAGATTGTCTCTATAAGATACATTTTTCAACAACCTGAGGCTTTAAGAATCAAACCTGCGCTCTTCTTACATTACAAACGTAACAATATCAAGTTATGACTGTTTTGCGATCACACCCAAGTATGGCCCCGAATGTTTGCACCTAAATTGTAGTCTTCTTTCCTATTAGCTTTTCTCTTATTGTATATTGTACTCAGAAGTGACCAACACTAACAAACACAAATATTCTATTTTTAGATTTTTTTTTTTAATTTTTTAATCTCCTCCGTCTAAACCGTGTTTATAAAAAATTACATTTTCTTAATTTCAAATGAAAACTCCTAATTTCTATAGATGATTTCTGAATTTGAATTGTAAATTCGGAATTTCGATTGATAGAAAAAATATGATTAGAATTTTTTCCCTGAATGCAAGAACTATGTTTTATTTAAAACTAATAAGGAAGCACCGCTGATTGACGTGCTCTGAGCTGACACAACTAATAAGAATGAGTACTTTTTAACGACCAATTTAAAATGTAAGGGTAAAATTTGAGGGCAAAATTAATTATATATTCATGCTTATTTCAAAGAAACAATCAAACAATTTGGTATTAAATTATAACAAATTGGTACACACAGAGAAATAAAGTGCCAACCGAACTGAAAAGTGTATTTTAGCGATAACAACTTATTAAATCAGTTAGTACAACGATATTTACATTAGGTTTCTAAATATTTTGGGTGTTGTAACTAAAATTCAGGTAAATTAACCGAACTTTATTGTGAAAACTAATGTTTAGTTGTACCAACCGACTGAAATTCGTAAAAATCAAATTTGAGTTGTAGTAGCCTAATTTCAGTTGGAAAATTGCTGAATTTTTCTCTGTGTTTATTAACCTCTGCATTGGAATACAAAAAGTATTTAAAACTTTTAATACAAAAAAGTTTCGATCAAATTTTCAAAGATATTTTTACCTTAAATATGCGATTGGTCCGTTTTGTTCCTTATCGATTTTTTATTGCTTTTTTCTCCTTAATTTTATATCAGGAATTCAACGAAATTTGTAGCAATTGTCCAACAATTTCCAAATAAGTAAAAATGTGACGTTTCAAAATTTTAAACTATATGAAATTTTTTATACAAAATATATGTTTTTAAAATTTGTTTTTAAACAATAATTTTGTCGGAACCCTTCGCGGACCCCCTGGAATACTCATGCAAACCGCTGGGGGTCCCCATTTGGGAACCGTTGGTCTAAGGTAATTGAAGTGTAAACATTTTAGTTTGACTGACACTTAAAACAGCAAAAACAAGAAGAACACCAACAACTTCTTAAAACAAAATGGACGATAGATAAGTTAATAATCTTTGTGTAATTTATGAAAACATTGATGTCTTTATTTGTTGTTGTTGTTGCTTTTTTCACTGACATTTAGTAAAATGTCAAAAGAATAATTGTTATTGGTTTTCTTTAGGATATTTAGCAAATTAACACAAAACTTCATTCAATTTAAAAAAAAAAATACGGTCCATTGGACAATATACTAAAGATGTATTTTTAAGAGATTAAATAAGTTTGAAAAATTAAAAAATAAATTACATATTTTGTTAAAAAAATGTTTTTAAATTTGTCAAAGATTGTGCACTGAGAGAATTATATGCATGATATTAATTAATTTTTGCGCAAATGCAACAAAGTTGAATTAGAACTTGTACATTAAAAGTTTTCATTAAGTTAAGCAAAGTTTTCATAAACGTTTATAAACACTCTTAGTTTATTCATTGAAAGTTCATATATACAATGCAACAATTTCCTTAAAAACCTATATACATTAAAAGTAAAACTTTTTCATTAATTTCATGAAACTTTTCTTTCACATCTTGAAGAAAATTTTAATTATTTTATTGGAAAATATCATTATTTTCATCAAATAAAATTTCTTATGTGTAAAAACAAGTGGCTGTGTAACTAAAGCTATGTACAGATGGTGGTCAGATCTTACAATATTGTC
This sequence comes from Delia radicum, assembly GCA_021234595.1. Taxonomy (NCBI): domain Eukaryota; kingdom Metazoa; phylum Arthropoda; class Insecta; order Diptera; family Anthomyiidae; genus Delia; species Delia radicum. The sequence goes on along the minus strand of CM037851.1, from coordinate 293,800,121 downwards.
AGAAAAATGTTCAGAAAATGTCTAACAACAGTGTGTGCTTACAACTTTTGTCTTGCAACATTGTCAGAAAAAGCATTATCTGTACATTGTAAGAAAATAATATTGTTAGACATCTGACATTCGTGTGAACACCTTACGTTGCTATTATCAGATAATTGCAAGACATTTTAAACAATTTTTTATTGGCAGATGTGTTTAAATTAATGCATCTGACAATGGCAGTATTGTCACAGAAATGTTTCTATTGGCGGCACTGTCCATAAATAATGCAAAAAAAAAAAAAAACAGATGTTAATAATAATAATATTAAAAATCAAAAGTGAAACAAAATAGGAAATGAAATTAAATAAAAAAATGGATGGCGACATTTCCATTAATGAAACCTGCATCATAGATTGCAGCTATGAGCCAACTGACTTGATGTTTTGTACCCAGTCGCCCGGAGGCTCTAAAGCCGGGAAAAAAACTAACACCCAAACAAAGATCCTACCGCAAAAAGGTGATATGCGTGTGGTCACACGAAAGTATTATCGAAAGTGGGCGTTGTGGTGTATTGGTTAGCGCGTTGGACTGTTACACAGATGGTCGCGGGTTCGATTCCCGGTGACGACAACATCAATTAAGAAAAATAATATGTATGAGTTTTCTATCACTTATATGTATCGCTGCGCTCACCTTCGGTGTTCCCATAGCACTTAAACCCACCGAAGTAAAATAATGAATCAGGGCTATGAAACAAAAAGCTTCAATAAATTCGCCAACTCTACATCAGGTGGCGAGCAACAACTGTTCTAAGACTGATCTACTCGCCCAATTACAGTGTTGCCATGTTTGAAGCCCATCATCTTTCACCACCTTTCATCGCTCCACTATCCCCTTTCCAAAGAAAGCAACATATTAATTAATAGGAAGAATTTCCTGAGTGTTGCTTCTTTTATAAAAAAAAAAAGTTGAGGTACGGCGAAGTTTATGGGATGCTGGTTGCACTGAGTATAAACTTCCAAAAGATATTTTATGGCAAGAGGTCGCAGATGCCATCCAGATAAGTGTGAACGATTGCAAAGGAAATGTGCAAATCTCCGCACCTCTTTCAACTGCAATTTTCAAAAATATTTTGTCTTGATCCTCGCTACTTTCTAATACATATGCAGCTAAAATCGTTGCAATTGCTTTTTTTTTTGTTCCATGACAATTAATATTATTACTTTTTCAATTTAATCAAACACACAATTGGCAATTAATAATTTCTTTCAAATGCGTTGACAGTTCTGGCAATGTCTAACAACATATCTGGCAATTTTTGCCATACAGGAATCTGACAACCGTGTGAACTGACAATTTTCGTTGGCAGATAAATTCATTGTTTGACAATTGTCTGACAATGAAATTGAAAGGTTTTCTTACAATCGTCTGAACTGACATTTAACCTTGTGCTAAACATGTTTCATTGTCAGTTCATTGCCAGCACACTGCCAGATCTTACAATATTGTAAGATCTGACAACCGTCTGTATATAGCTTAAGCGTATGATTAATATTATTTATTATTAATATTACTTATACGATTTGTTTCAACATATTATTGACAAAGTGTTCCCTCTTCGACCCAGTATATTTAAACGACTATTTTTTTATTATTGGACAAAGATAATTAAGTGGTTTAAAAACCATAAAATTCAGCATCTTCACTACAATCATGATTAAACAAATGTTTAAAATCATTTGAAAGGACTTATTTTCAAAAATGATTTAAAAATATAAAAAAAATCCAAAATTTCTTTGATATAAATAGCAATATGCCAATAAAAACAACTTTTTCATTTTCAAGCTATTAATCCCGAATGATTTTATATGTTTCGGGGGTAGAGTCAGGTACCCTACTTGCTTATTAGAATGCCCCTCACTTGTCCTAAAACGGATATTTAGGGTGGCCCTTAAAACTTGGATTTTTTGACTTTTTATGAATTTAACGCATTATTTATGTTAATAGCTACAAAATCAATGTTTTTATATGTTGAATAGTTAGTTTGGGTAGTAATCTTCCATTTTTGGTTTTTGTTGGAATGATACACTGAAAAAAACAAAGTGGCAACAACAAAACTTGGAAGTAAGAAAATACTACTTCTAACATTTAGCGCGGCACAAATTGGGCTGAATATTATGGCTTGCCATGCAACACAGTTGTTAATGACATTAAAATCTAAAATTCTGCCGTGGTGCTTGGCGATCGCATTTTTCGTTTACAAGAAAATTAGGAAAATGTAAAAAAAAGGCGAAAAAAATGAAAAAAATGGGGGTTTTTTGACCTTCATTCACTTATAAATTTTGAAGTATGAATGTTATCTTCAAGCACCACGGCAGAATTTTAGATATTTTAGTCATCAACAACTATGTTGTCTCCCAAGGCATAATATTCAGCCGAATTTGTGCCCGTATTACAAACAGTACAGCCTATTTTCGACAAATTTTATTAATTGATTAAAAAAACAGGGTGAATTTTTAAAAAAACGTAAATTTATGCTACTGAAATTAGTTATACATTAGTTATTAAGAACATAGACACTGTTTTCACTTTGGGAAACAAAATTCCTTTCCATGTGATAAGTAAATATACTTATATTTCATTTACTATTGCGATAAAGCTGCAGTAGATATTTTAGCCGTCACCTTTGCGTGCTTATGAATTACACAGCCTCACAAAAATATAAAAAGGTTCTGACCCAGAAACCAGACCCACCAATCCTTATGTATTATGACCTCCTGAATGCCATGCCGCCATAAGAATTTAATTATATCGTTGGGTTTTCATGTAATTTACAAGCAAAGTCCGCAAAGTGAACTTACCTAATTTGTAAATTGGACCATGTTAAAAAGTGTTTGTTTAAATCCATGTTACTTTTAAAATTTTTGACAGATTTTATTAAAACACCTCTTATTTTTTTCGTAATAAACCAGACTTGATCTTATATAAAGAAATAAAATTTTAAAAAATTTTAACTAACAATAAGTCAAATTTACAAAGAAACCGGGTAGGTTCACTTTGTGGACTGTCCTTGTAAATTACAGAAAACCCCAACAATTGAATTCATTTCTAATGACGGAATCGAATTCAGAAGGTCAAAATACATAAGGATTAGTTTCTGGGTCATATTTTTTTTTTTTTATTTTTTGTGGGGCTGTGTTATCAATCTCTTATTATCTGTTCTCAAATGATTTACTTAATAAAAAACAGACGAAAAATAAACGTCAACAGTCGTTTACTTCACTTTCAATAATTCAATAAAATTGATAATATTGAAAAGTTGTCACTACCTTGTCTTCCTCAAATTATTTCATTGTAAATAGTCCGTTACAAGTTTTTTATGTTATTGTTTTTTTTATTGTTTTTCTTTGTATCAATGCTTTTATTTAGAACATTTTTTACTGATTTACTCTTATTTACTCTCTTAGAATATGCAAATAATTGATAAGAGCATCTTTATTAGTGTGATCAATAATATCAGAATTGCATGCTAATTATTGCATAGGTGCAACGATAATAATTTGTTATTATCTTTTATAATTTATTCTTAATTGATTAACTGAAAATCAAGTAAAAAGAAAGTGGTTTTTTAATTTTTTTCCATTTCTGTTTTCTTTAAAAATCATTTAAAAATGTATCAAATTTGTAAAGCTTCTTTAAATTGTTTATATAAAGAAACTTACAGTCATTTAAAATGGAAAAATGGTTTGAAAAATAGTGATGTGTTTGACTTTTTTAAACTTTTTATGGTTAAAAATATAAATGCGCTGTGTACTTACGATAAAGATAAAATTTTTGAATTTTTAAACGAAGTAGAAGGTCCCCTCGAAAGAAGAACAGTGCTACGGAAATTTTATTACTTTAAATTGCAATGCACCAAAAAGTCTAAAGAGGCCTTTTTAAACCTTCAATTCGATGGCATATGCAAAAAAGTGGATTGGTTTAAAAACCGTTTTAGCAATCCCGAATTCATAGTAAAACTTAAGGAAAAAAATATATTACGGCTAAAGAGTCAGCTGAAATTTTGCAAAGCAAACAACAATATCATTAAATCAAAACAAAATGATATTGTTATCTACAAGATGTTGGAAATGCCAGTCAGTTATAGAGCAATTCCATATGAAAACGATCAAAATTGGCAAATTTTTGGACGACCCCTCTCCGATTTTAAAATAAATAGTCTCAATCGATTGCCCAGCAAAAAATAATGTACCTACATATTTTTTTTTTTTATAGTGACTGGTTTAGTGGTGGTATGCACCACTGTCATGTGACAAAATTGAAGAATTCTTCATAAGGGACCTCATTGTAAGTTGTTTTAAAAGGATCGCTACTAAAGCGATCGCAACGAGTGATAGCTCGTTGGAAAGGTATTGAATCAGGCTTTAATTGAAAAATAAAATTTTCCTAATTTTTCCCAGAAATTTACCTTTTTTCCCATGAAAATTAAATTTTCCCATGAAAATTAAATTTTCCGATTTTCCACAGAAGCTCCTAAATTTTCCGGCTAATTTTATTTTTTTTGGATTCCTCATAATTTTTGCTTTAAGAATCAGCAATAAAAAAATGGGCCCCGACTCCTTGTTTGGACAGGAGAAGAGCATTTAAGAGACCACCTTGTTCTCATTGTTTTTATATTTTTTATAATTGAATTATTTTTAATTATTTAACAAGAAAAATTAGGAAAATTTTATTTTAAAATTTTCCTAATTTTTCTACTAAACCAGTCACTATAAAAAAAAAAAAATATGTAGGTACATTATTTTTTGCTGGGCAATCGATTGAGACTATTTATTTTAAAATCGGAGAGGGGTCGTCCAAAAGGCGATCGCTTTCATATGGAATTGCTCTATACTAAAATCGTGGAAGTAATGCGGCTTTTTAACAGAAGTACTTCCCTTAGAACAATTTTTCGATTAAAGTATAAGTTTAATTATTTGGTTGAATTGTCAACAGCTAAAATGCTAGAACAAATACTGAAAAATGGTAACAACTTTACTCTCCATCATGACGAGACAACTATGGGAGTGCATAAACTTCAAGCTTTGGTTTTTAACGGCCATAATGGAGAACGAATTCCATGAAATTTTAATCGGAATTGAAAAAGTACCTACAAAAGGAACACATTATCAGTTGCAGGTGTTGCTCAGCTGTTTAAATAGAATGGACAAACTCTTGTATTCTGCAAGAAATTTAAAAAAACAATTTTTGATGAAAATAGAGGCATGCCTTGCTGACAGTGCTGCAACCTCCGCTGCCTTTAATAAATTTCTTAGTGCAGAGAGACTGAAAATCGCAAACGAAAGTGAATTGGCAGTGCTTAAAGAATTGCAATTAAAGGACTGCTTTGTACATACCTCTAACAATGTTTCCAAAGACACCATTGAAGCACTCAGTAATACTTGCAATAAGTTCGTTTCCAAAATAAAAAAACATTGGCAAAGTTATGAATTTAAAAAATGCTGCTTATCACCCTATATCCGCTGATTTCAGAAACTTTCAGACCGAAATGGAAATTTCCCACCCAAAAAGCATTGGTGATTTGGCAGGCCACAGGTTCATGTTTTTATCTGATTTAGCTTGGCAAATATTGCAATTGAAATATTTGCTATTTCAGTTTGTGCAAAAATATCCTGAAGCGTACACTGATGCGAAAATGATTCATGATTATATTACAGACACCAATTTTCTGTATCAACTTGAAGTCTGTGTACTTATCCACGCAGCTTGCATTGAACCACTAAAACATATTAGCACTTGTAAATCAATTGTTGCTTGTGATCATCTTACTTTCAAGGATGTGCTGTATCAAATATTTGAATATTTAGAGTTCGAAGAAATAAATAAAACATCGTTCTTGAATTTAATTCCTCACAAATTTCAATTTGCTTTTAACACAAACAAGCTTAATTTGCTTACTGCAAATTTGAAAAAAGATGTTAACATTTTCCAAACGGTTTTAGCATCTGTTAAAAAGATATATCGATAGACCTGTAGATGATGTATACTCATTCCACAGTAATATCAATGTGGAGAGAGTGTTTGCGATGACGAAGAGGAACGAGGATATGGCACCTCATAAAGAAATATACACCAGATGTCAGCAAGTAAAGGCCCGGCAAAACAAATGCATTCACTTCCTTTTCGATATTTTGCAGTTCTATCCAACGAAGCAAGATATGGAAAATGGTGTGAAAATAATGAAAAAGGTTTTTCAGCAAAATAAAAATGGAATGCTGAGGAACGAATAAAGAGATTGGAAGAGATGGAGAGCAAACAACAAGTAAAAAAACGACGTACGGAGAGTAAAGTCCTATTTCTAAATTTGCTTGATGTGAATGAGCCTATGGAATTATTTAATTTATTAAATGAACTATCTTATATCGATTTACAGAGTAATCGGATAAAAATTCTTAAAAAGCAAATAAACATGTTGAGAGGTTTAAATTATAAATATCACGGTGAAAAAGTTTGGCAAACAGCAAATTTGGATTTAGAGTCCCAACTCAAAGAAAAGCTAAAGAATTTGCACTCTTATGTAGATCTCTAAAAATGTAAATAATAAAATATCTTGATGTTTTTAAAGTATAAATAATAAAGATTTCTGTTAAATACAATTCTAGTAAAATAACTAAAATTTTTTTCGCAAAACTAAAAATGTAAACTTTAATGATCAATTTAATAAAATTCACATACATATTTTAATATAAATTTGGTACTATCTCATTATCTTATAGATCTTTTCTTTCTCATTCGGTTATTTTTCATTCGATTTTCAAGTTTTTTCTTTTGTTGGAAGGGTATTCAATTACCATTCTAATTGTTGAATTTTGTTAGTACAAATTATTGCCGCTAGATGGCGTAAAATTCATTTCTTTTAAAAAATGCATCAAAACACCCTGTATTTCCAAATATTTTGAGTTCATATGTTCTGCAAAAGTACTCGCCATATGATTTTGTACAAAGTTGCCAAGCAACATTTGGTCGAATTCTGAAATTTAACGGTCAAAATTTTGATTTTCTTCAAGAACCTAAAAATAACGGTAATTTTGTAAATAACGGAATTATAAAAAAGTCGCGGAACAAAAGTTGCTTCTGATACCCTAAAGAACCATTTTCAACAATAAAAAAGTTCTTTTTCGCAAAAAGTCGATTTTGGCATATTGCTAGATATAAAAATATCAAAATGTATTTCTTTGCTAAAAATTAGTTCATCGATTAAATGTAGTTTTTTTTTGTCGTTTTTTTGTCAGATAGTAAAATTTTCAAATAATTTATTCCGCTCGACATGAAAAAATTCAAAAGACATTAAGCTTGACTGCATATACACTAAGAAGAACAAATTTGTAATGTCCCAGGAAAAAATTACACATTCCAAAAGAAGGTGATGCCCACACTTGCTTACATATCTCATTGCCAAATTTAGTAACTGCAATACCAAACACATTCCAACGATGGAGTCAAAAAAGCAAGTAGTATTATAATCAATTCTTTAAATTTAAACCAGAAAGCATGAACTCAATAACAAAGTAATTATTTACTTAAAAGAAAATAACAATGTTATTAACTTATATGTATAATTTTTGTACTCAAGAAGTAATCATATACTTTTTCCTAATAAAAGGACGTTATTGGAAGTAGTTCCTAATTTTGAAAAAAGAAGTTATACAATTTTAAAGAATTTATCTCATATATTTTTTCAAACAAATTTTATTTGCAGAAAAATAATACTAAAAACAGAAATTGCATGTTGCCTAAATTTTGTTAAACTGCGGTTAGGTATAAATTAGGGAAGCGCACGTGAGCAGAAAATTGTGAGTGCACACAGAGAAATAAATTCGATATTTTATGTGTTGCAAATAAAATTTAGTTTAATTAACCAAACTTTGTTGTGAACACTAATGTTGAGTTATACCAACCGACTGAAATTCGTAATAACCGCATTTGAGACGTAGTAGCCGAATTTCAGTTGGCAAATACCAAAATTTTTCTCTGTGTGTGGAAGTTGAAATTACTGACGTTATCGTGAGTGAGTGTAAAAAAAATTCGAGGGTGATTGTGCGTGAGTCATATTTTGTTTTTCAATTTTGAATTGTTCTTTTTTTTGAAAAAATATTTTCGTGGTTTATAGCTCCAAAATTATAACAAACCCATATTATCATAACAATTCGAAGTTTCACTTTTTAGGATTTTATTTCCGTATGAGTTTTGATCGTTATATTTAAGTGACCTAGGAGAATCACGTGTGATTAAAAGTTGAATTTACTTATGGAACTACTTCTTTTTTTTAAATGTAAGTACTTCTTATTTTTTCTAGGGAACTATTTTTTTTTTTTTTTTTTTTTGTGTAAGTACTTCGTAGTTTTACAATGGAACTATTTCTTTATTAAAAAATGTATGTAGTTCTTAAAAATATAAAGTAAATGATTCTTCAATAAAAAAAATAATCAATTCTAAAGAATCAATTATTTTAGTCTCACGCCCTGTTAAAAGAATCGAGTAGGTAATCTAGTAAGGAATGCGTTCTGCCCAAAATGCTTGATTACAAACCCGCTTACCTTTTTGGAAATTTTTTGCTGGGGTAATGTTTCTATTATTACGGGAAATTTTGTTATTTCAGTCTTTCGGTATTTTTTACTAAATTTAGCAACACATGTCTGTTGAATTATGGTAAAATGAAATTAGTCGTAAAAATTATGATACGCTACTAAATTTTAGTAAAATTTAAGTAAACTTCAATTTCAAATTAATTTGCTAAAATCAGCAAAAATTGCTAAATTTATGTAAGTACATCCTATAGAACTTCACAGAAGAAAAAAATTAAAAAAAAGTATAATAAAAACATTTTGTTTTTCAATTCTTTACGCTTTTTGATGAACAACAAAAATTTGTTTGCATTTAATAAAAACTATCATTTTGTGTAACTTGATATATCATTAACCCCAATGAGTCCGCTTTTCAAGAAAAAAGATCCACTAGGAAATTTACAGAACAACATCTTTCGTATTTTTATTAAATTCGGATATACGATAGAGAGTACATAACTAACGAACAAGCGCAATTATCTTCCCAATCTTATGTTTTATTATAGTTTTCCTAGTGGGTCTTTTTTTTTTGGTGAAAAGTGAAAGTATTGACCCTATATGTATTAAGTTACACAAAATAATAATTTTTATAAGGTGGAAAAAATAGTTTTTGATACATTAAAAGACTTTATTATCATGAAGTCATAATTTAAATTAATTTCAATGGGTCTTTTTTGTCCTTCGGCCAATAAGGTTTAAAAATTTTTTGAATAACAGTAAAAGTAAATATGATTATAGACTTATTGAATGTAAGTGTATTTTCCCGTAAATTACGAAACGTGTTATTCTGTAAATTTCCTAGTGGGTATTTTATTGCCTAAAATTAACCCTAAATGTACTCGTATCAAGTTGAAAAAATAATTATTTTTATCAAGTTGAGACTATTTTTAACAATTTAAAAGCTTTACAATTTTGTAGTCATTATTAAAATTAAGTTTAATGGGTCTTTTTCGTCCCCAGGCCACTAAGCGGTAAAGATTTTTTAAATAACAGTAAAGATAACTATAGTATTAATAGAATTAATAGAATTAAGTGATGTTTTCTGCAAATTATGCAAACTTTGCTGAAATCATTTAAATTTTGTTAAATTTTTGACAAAATAAGCTATTTTTTAGTTTTTTTCTACTAGTCAAAGTAAATTATCATATAAAAAATTATAATTTTTCTGTTAATTTAGAGAAAAATTTGTCATGATCTAAAACCGAACAAATAAAATCTCACAAATAAGCTATTTTCAGAAATTGTCCTGGAATAGAGTCGCTCCAAATACAAACTCGAATTATCATTTCTACAATATTTTTTTTTTATAACAACTGTTATAAAGGGTCCGCCAAATAACTTTTTTTTTTTTTGAACTCCTGAACCAATTGGACTTTGTATGGCGTCATACCAAGGTCTTTATGCAAAATTCGTCTCAATGATATCTCCGACATGTTCAGTTGTTGAGAACGACGGTGAATTGATGTTGATGGCGCTTCACGCACACTTTCTGCCACAGGAGCAGTATTCTCGGGTGTACGCACTGTTTTTGGCTTTTCACGCTTTGGTTTATCGATGAGGATGCCAGTTACTTTCACTTTTTTCACAAGATAACGAACATACGGACCATATTCGTTCAGCGGAAGGATAAAACTAATTATCTGTCAAATCAGACATGAGCTAAGTGTTACAATTCGCGAAATAAGCACTAGTTAAAAAAAACGTTAGATGGCGGACCCTTTATTATAAAAATAGCAGTTGATATCTGCAAATTAGATATTTTAAAAAATCTTTAAAATTAATTTAAAAAAGACGTTTCTACATTTTTAGCAAATACGTGGGGTATTTTGGATTCTTGGCTAAAGTGATTTAAATTCACGAGACCAGATTCGTTCACGAGACCATACCAGTGACTGGTCCATTTTCCGCAGGGGCAGTTTCTTTATTTTTAGTGTAAATGTCAGTAATTTGAAGAACAAATTAAATTTTTTTACTAACTTTGTAGTTCACTTAAAAAACATGTGGTTTGTTTTTTTAAATGAACTACAAATGACTGTTTTATGATTTTACATTAATTTTTTACAATAACTTTTTGTTATTTAAAAAAATAAATGTTTGTTTATTTTTTACCAACATGTTGTTCATTTTTACTACAATTGTTAGTCATTTTTTGAACATTAAAAAGCAAATGACAATGTTAGTTGAAATTATTGAAATGTAAGTCGTCCTTTCTTTAAATGAAATTTCATTTGTTTTTAAATACATTTGCAGTGGTCTACATAGTATTCTAAGTGTAGCTGTGCAACTAAGCGTATGATTAATATTATTTATTATTAATATTACTTATAGAGCAATTCCATATGAAAACGATCAAAATTGGCAAATTTTTGGACGACCCCTCTCCGATTTTAAAATAAATAGTCTCAATCGATTGCCTAGCAAAAAATAATGTACCTACATTTTTTTTTTTTTTATAGTGACTGGTTTAGTGGTGGTGTGCACCACTGTCATGTGACAAAATTGAAGAATTCCTCATAAGGGACCTCATTGAAAGTAAAGCGATCGCAACGAGTGATAGCTCGTTGGAAAGGTATTGAATCAGGCTTTAATTGAAAAATAAAATTTTCCTAATTTTTCTCAGAAATTTACCTTTTTCCCATGAAAATTAAATTTTCCCATGAAAATTAAATTTTCCGATTTTCCACAGAAGCTCCTAAATTTTCCGGCTAATTTTATTTTTTTTGGATTCCTTATAATTTTTGCTTTAAGAATCAGCAATAAAAAAATGGGCCCCGACTCCTTGTTTGGACAGGAGAAGAGCATTTAAGAGACCACCTTGTTCTCATTGTTTTTATATTTTTTTAATTGAATTATTTTTAATTATTTAACAAGAAAAATTAGGAAAATTTTATTTTAAAAATTAGGAAAAAAATTAGGAAAATTTTATTTTAAAATTTTCCTAATTTTTCTTGTTAAATAATTAAAAATAATTCAATTATAAAAAACAATGAGAACAAGGTGGTCTCTTAAATGCTCTTCTCCTGTCCAAATTTTCATGGGAAAAAAGGTAAATTTCTGAGAAAAATTAGGAAAATTTTATTTTTCAATTATGAAATATTACCTACACGTTCACATCCATAACTCAAAAACTATCGATCGGGTTTAATCGCCAGTAGGCGCGTTGGAAAGGTGAGCTCATTTTGATCAATTTACAAAAAAAAATCTCCCACATTGGTCCAACGGTTCAAAAGTTACGGGGATTTTTGTCCAAATTTTGGAGCATTTTTCCATTTTTTTCATGAATATTACTTTCATGGCCATTTTTTTGGCTCAATCCATTATTTAATTCAATTTACAATTCAAAACGAAGTGTTTAAGCCCAAATTTATCGAATTCGGTTGATTAATTCATGCGATATTGCTAAACAAAATAACACATAGAACCAACTTTTTGATTTTTTTTCCCTTTTTATTTTTTTTTCTACAAAAATTCAAATTAAGAGATAATAAAGTATCTATCAACCTATTATCAAAAAAAAATATTCAATTTGAGTGTAGTAAAAGACAAAATGTGAAAAAAAACATTATTTTTTCTGAAAGTCTTGTTTGCTTTCAAGTCTGGGTGTTTTCGTACGGCTTTCTAATGTCGTCGCCATAGCGCCTTCTACATTCTTTCCTGCAACTCGTTTAGCAGTGGCAACCAGCAATTGGACATGTCTGTAAATTGATCAAAATGAGCTCACCATTCCAACGCGCCTACTGGCGATTAAACCCGATCGATAGTTTTTGAGTTATGGATGTGAACGTGTAGGTAATATTTCATACGAACGTCAATTTGGGAAAAATCTACCAACAAAAAGTAGGGGACTCGATTTTAACGATAGAGGTATGGTTCCTTCGGCAAATTTTCATGGAATAACCCATAGAATACAGAAATCATAGGGAAATTGTCGAAAAATAAATCGACCCGCCCTAATGTATATATATAACGCAACACATTTCCTCATCACTAATGTCTTTCAGTGAAATACATTCAAAATTTAATATCACCTAATAATATGTTTGTTGGCATTACAAAAATGTTTTATTTTTTTTTATTTTTTTTTATAACAATCAATATTTTACGTGTCATGCTCATAAATATAGTCATTTACCATTTATGAAGAAATTAATTTAAAAGTAAGCAATTTCCCAGCAAAAAATAACCTGCATTTTGTAAGCAGTAACTACATTTGTATGCTTCTAAAAAAGCGCTTCACCGCCTTGCATACTATAAAGCAATTAGGGAATAAAGTATAATTACCATGAAGCACTAATGTTGTCAACATACAAAAAAGCGCTTTTTAGTGCCTAAGAAGGCATAAATTTATTGCTTCTAAGAGCACATGAAAGACGCGCTTTAAAAGAGACATACCAAGTGGGACATCGCGAACAAAAATCATGCCTTCTTTATTTGCTTTGGAAGCGCTTCGTAATTAAATAACGCCTTCCGGAAGCGCTTCTGGTAAGCTCTATTTTTTGCTGGTTTTTTTTATTTTGCTACATAAAAACAAGTTATACCGTGTACGGAACATAAATATAAGAATTCTTCATGAAAATTTGATTTTGGAATATCATTACTTTTTGCGGTGTTTTATATGAATAAAAAAAATGTTGTCATTTTTGTTTTTGTTTTTTTTTTTTATTTTAATTTATTTTACTCGGGGGGGGCAAAAACGCTTATTCAAGGTCCCTTTTCTACAGAGAGCAAATCAACATTCGATTCTACCCCAAACATTAAAACACTTTTACAGTTTTTAAAGCGCATTATTTAGGCAATAGAGTGATCGGAAATCTTTAGTTTTTCATAGATAATTTTTTTAATCATACACAATAAAAATATATTTCCGCCTGGAAAAAATGGAACAAAAATTTTCGACATATCGCAACCCTGTTTTAAAATTTATTAAGTTATCAATTTTGTAAAAAAGTAAGAAAAATATTTTTTTAAACACACACAATGAAAGAGTATTTTGATCTAAAAAAATGCTATAAAATATATCGATAGATAGCGGGCCGTTTAAAAAGTTGTTAATGAAAAGTGCGTAACATTATATTTGAAAATATTGAAACAATTTTTTGTCTTATTTCATAATATTATATTATTTCCAAAAACTGTCTGTATTAACTGAAGCTTATTACAAATCATATTACATTGAATATACTATTGATATAAAACAAGTGATTGAGTGAGTTTTAAAAAGCATTAAGAGAAAAATGTATTTTAAATATGTGGTGATTTCAATTTCAAATGGAAATTTTAAAAATATTATTGTAAAATTTCAGGAGATTCAAGCTTTTAATTGCATTTTATAAGTCAAGTTATTTCTTATTAGCCCATGTAAAAATAAATAAATATTTTGCGAATTTTCGTATTATATATAATTATATCAAAAAAATGAGAACATCTAATTGTATCATATCCAATCTGATGCAATTAGACATTATTTGAAACAAGTAGATCTAATTTGATCAAATTTAATATAGTTTGATACAATCGTATCCGAGTTTACATCCAATTAAATACAATGACATACAAATATATGCAATTACATGTGACATATGTAATAATATATAGTTAGAAGTTTTTAGAAATATTTATTTTTTTATTAAAATGTTTATATAATTTGACAAGTAAATAGAAATGTTTTGAGTGAGTGCCTGCTTATTTACTTTTTTGAGTTTTGCTATTAAATGTTCGTTCATATGAAGCAAAACCTAATCTGAAAACTTATAATTTTCTGGCAAGTAATTTTATTTTTTTTTTTATACGAGGACTGATCAATAAGTCCGTGACTTTTCTAACTTCCCTCAAAGTTAACTGAAATGCAACACTGCTCCCATCAAGTACCACCTGTTAATAGACTACTGTCAAATTTTGAGCAAGTTCTGTGATTTACTTTGCGTTTAACAGCTGCTCAAAACATAAAACCTCGCGAATTTTTTTTTAATGGAAAAAAGTGAATTTTGAGTGCTCATTAAACATTATTTTTTGCGAAAAAAACCGTCAATCCAAATAGGGAAAAGCTTGATAAATACTATGGGGACTCTGCACAATCGATTTCAATGGTAAAAAGTGGTTTCCAGACTTTCGTTGTGGTATCACAAGTACAAATGACGCTGCACGTTCTGGACAGCCAATTTAGGTCAATACACTCGAAAATGCCGATCGAAGATTAAAAGTGCGTGAGATTGTTGATGCCATAGGCATTTTATATGGCAGTGTGGTTTCGATTGTAAATGATCAGTTGGGCTTAAGAAAGCTGTCTGCAAGATGGGTGCCGCGTTTGCCCTCAATTGACCATAAAAGTAATCGTGACTAATAAGGTGATGGTAACGGTTTTTTTTGGATGCACGCGGGATAATCCACATCGATTACCTTCAAAAGGGAAAAACAATAAACGGCGAATATTATGCCAACTTATTGGACCGATTTAACGACAATTCAATACACGTATATTGAATATTTACCAAAGGTAGACATACACACAAAAAACAAGTTTTCAATTTATTTTTTGATCAATGGTGTTGGGAGAGGAAACCGCCTCGCTAGTGACTTCCACGGGGATTTTGAATAAAGATGAGTGTCAAAAATATAATTTATTTAAAATTCAAGTTTCTTATATTAAAATTCCTATAAATACAATTCAATTAGATAAATTCAAGCTATTTATAGAAATTAAACTTACTTTTTGGTATGGAAACCACTAGAGTAAATTTCTATACAAATTAAAATTAATATGATCTTCAAGATTAATAACAAGTCACCACGCCATGCCAAGCTAAAATACAATTTTATAATAAAATGGCGCAGTTTAACTAACGCAAGTAGCGTCTACTCCGAAAAATATAATTTGACATTTAGACATAAAATAATAAACACATCTCATTAGAAAATTAGCAAACAGAACTATTTTCTAGCGATTTTGCCAGTGTCGGCCACAAATGGTGATAATCTATTTTACTTCGAGCTCATATAATATATATTAGTTCTCATGTAGTGAGTAAACTAGTTTATATGAATGTTTGATGTTTGGCATAGGATTGTTACCGCTTTCAAACGTGTTCTGATGATGGGAACCTAGAAAATTCCCGAAATAGATCTATCAACACATTCCTGAAGGGGTCAAAGAATAAATTTGAAAACAAAAACTCTATAGATTATTTGTTAGGACAATATCCTAATAAAGAAATATAGAGTATGGCCTCGAACTTGAATAATTTTCACCGTAGATGTATGGTCTAGTGGACTTTTTTGGTCAGTACAATCCCAAGAATCAGAAACGCGAAGAGCCCATTAAGATTTTTTTCCTTCCATACTAATCGCCCCACCCTAATAAGCATAGTTCTATATTTTAATGCTTCTTTTAAAAAACTATAGAGACCTAGCCAATAAGTATCTTCACCTCCGTTAAGAACGTCAATAACCTGATCGTCAGTAAGTGTTGTATATCGATAAAACTTAAATCTTATTGCATTTAGCATGGGACATCTGCCAAGAAAATGAATTGTTGTTTCTGGTTCTCTGAGATTGCACAATGAACACAATATTGATTGGCCTGTTCTGAATTGGTTGCCATTCAACCACAGGAGATCACCTCTTGCTTTCATTATGTAGGTAATATGCTCCTGATTGTAATTTTGGTTGCAATAAGTCAAGCCTTTTGAGTGTTCTAGATTCTTATAAATTCGTTGACGACTACTGTGCAAATTTGTTAAATGATCATTATATTTAGCTTTTTGCATCTCATTTATAAGTTTTAAACAAGCATCGTTCCACTTGATCTTATTTCTACTAATTTTGTATAACATTAGTAGTCATTCCACTTGACTACTAATGTTATACAGTCGTAATTTATCTTTGAAGTCAGCTTACCAAAATATATTTTTCTCCATAAATTGCTTCGTTAGTCTATGAGGTAGCCTGCTTTCTTCTAAATCAAATAAAGTTTTTGATATATACCTTAGATGCAAGGAATATGTATAAAAATGCCCTTCTTCGTAGACATTTTCTATAGCTAAAACGTGGTTAGGGGTGTTTTCTGAAAGTTTTAATAATCGCTTTGTGAAAAATCATTGTAATTTATCAATTTCCTGAAATTGCGAGTTTCTCCATACTTGAGCTCCATAGGTTTGTATGGCTGTGCAAACTGCTAAAAACATTTTCCATTTAGCTACTAGTGATACTTCTCTACGTCCAATGAAATTCTTCCAGGTGGAATTAATACTAGCTTTTGCTGCATTGTTTTTTGACTGCCACATGTTTGATGTACGACATTTTGGGTGGTAATGTCATTCCTAAGTATTTATACTCTTGTAAAGGGTGTCCCAAGAAGAGCGCAATTTTTAAATTTTAAATAAAACACAGATATTTAAAAAAAAATCGTGAAACTTTATTATATCGTAAAGTAGACAGAATGAGGTTATGTATGGAACAATATATCGTGCAGATGGCCGCCGCGGCTTTGCTGGCATGCACGCGATCTTTTAATGAAATTTTCAATGACCGTTTTGCATGAATGCTGCGGTATTTCATTAATGCAGCGTCCAATTTCCTCTTTTAAGGCTTGAGTCGTCGTCGGCTTATTCGCGTAAACCATCGACTTCAAAAAACCCCAAAGAAAAAAATCTAATGGTGTTAAATCGCACGATCTAGGCGGCCAATTCTGATCTCCAAAACGCGAAATAACACGACCGGAAAATGACTGATGTAGCAATTGAATTGTTTCTCTGGCTGTATGACATGTGGCGCCGTCTTGTTGGAACCACATGCCCTCCACATTCATTTCTTCAATTCTAGGCAAGAAAAAACTGGTTATCATTTCACGATACCAAACACCATTGACTGTTTGCGCTTGACCTGCCTCATTTTCATAAAAAAAAGGTCCAATGATTCCTCCAGCCCAAAAACCACACCACACAGTGACACGTTGAGGATGCATTTGCTTCTCGTGAATCACTCGAGGATTTTCCTCACCAAAAATGCGACAATTCTGCCTATTGACGAAGCCATCAAGATGAAAATGGGCCTCGTCACTGAAGATGATTTTATCGGCAAAATCAGCATTTTCATGTTGTCTCTCCAATATCCAATTAACGAGCTCCCTTCGTTGTTCATTCGTGTAGCGCACCATTTTTACTAACCTCGTACCTTCTACTAGCAAACAATAACAATTGTTGAAATGTCAAACAATGACACTTCGAATGTTGCCAGATTTAAAATTTGCGTTCTTCTTGGGACACCCTTTGCAATCTTTACGGGTTCAGCATTAAATGTCTATTTTTCGTTTAAACTATGTCTGCCACCTTTTTGGAATATCATTATTTCTGATTTAGCGAGATTCACCTCCATACCCCATAATCGACATCAGATTTACATTTTTCTACAAAAATAATTTTGTATATGAATTTATATAATTATGTCCGGTTAAATACACTGGCAAAAAAATCCATATAAGTGTATAAAAAATAATGTATTATTATATGGAAACGTTTTTTACTCGGTGATATAAAAAAATAGTGGTTATCTTAAGTTTATAATTTGTTAAGCCGTAATTTGTTTTTCCTAAATTTTACTTAATAAAAGGATTTGGATAATAGTAATAGACAAAAACAGTTTTCGTAAAAGTACATGATGTTATTTTTATATTTTATGTTGTTCATATACGTTCACAATTTTCAAATTTTCATATTGACACGAACGATGTTATATTTTCACATATTACAAACATGCAAAGCTTAATCTCTGGAGAGTAGTAAACCTAATAAAATTTTCGCATAAATCCAATTCACATCAACATTCATAATTTTAAACAAAAAAAAAAAAAAAAATTGATACTACAGTAATATAGACACATGTACTTTTGGTTCATAAAGTATTAAAGCTTTTGTAAATCAAAATAAATTAGTTTGTTTTTAGTAAATTTCTTATTCATTAATAAATATGTACCAATTAAAAAAAAAAAAACACTAATTAAAAAACACCGAAATGAAAAAAAAACTGTCAAAAGCTGACCCGGCTAAAAATTTCAGTATTGAGTCTAGTATAATAATATCTCATTTGATAAGTTCCCATATAAAAACATATACAAATTAATCCTAACATATATGTAATGATGTATACAGGTATAGAACTTTAAATTGGCAACACTTCTTTAACTGGCTGCCATTTTGTCAGCTGTCAAGTGATTTATGTTCAGTTTGGTTTGGCATTTTAACATGAATAGACTGACGCCTGAACAACGCTTCCAAATTGTGAAAATTTATTTTGAAAACCATGGTTCTGCTCGAAATACGTATTGCGCACTACGTCCATTTTACGGTCAACATAATCGCCCATCAGAGCAATTAATTCCATTAACTATGGAACATTTTTGCATCACGTTTACTCTAAATGATAATATGCACCCACAGATATATTGTACAGTGCGTACAGAAGAAGTCATTGTTGCTGCGGAGCGTAGCGTAGAGGAAGACCCTAATCAGTTTATCCGCCATCGTGCACAGGAATTGGATATGTGTACATTTACTTTATGGAAGATTTTGCCGAAAGAACTTGGTTTGAGTGCTTACAAAATCCAACTCGTGCAACAATTGAAGCCACACGATCACCTAGCAAGGCGTAGGTTCGCTGAATGGGCCCAAAACAAGATTGCCGTTGATCCCGATTTTCATAAGCAAATTTTGTTAAATCGATACGAATCGATCACATTTTGGTTAAATCGATACGTCAATAAACAAAATTGCAGTATTTGGAGCGATGATAATCCTCAAGTGTATTCTCAACATACCATTACATCCAGAAAAACTGACTGTTTGGTGTGCTTTATGGGCTGGTGGAATTTTTGGTCCGCACTTCTTTAAAAACGATGCTGGTCAGAACTGCACAGTCAATGGTAACCGCTATAGAGCCATGATTACTGACTTTTTCGTTCATCAATTGAACAACCATTATGTGCAGGAGCTATGGTTTCAACAAGGCGGCGGAACATGTCACACAGCTCGTATTATAATTGATTTATTGAAGGAAACGTTGGGTAACCGCATAGTTTCATGTTTCGGACCCGTGAATTGGCCAAGATCGTGCGACTTAACGCCGCTGGACTATTTTCTATGGGGATATGTGAAGTTGTTTGTCTACGCCGATTAGCCCGAAACGATTGACCACTTGGAGGACAACATTCGACGCGTTATTGCCAATATACGGCCACAAATGTTGGATAAAGTCATCGATAATTGGACCTCCAGATTAGACTACGTCCGAGCCCGCCGTGGCGGTCATATGCCAGAAGTCATATTTAAATTATAATGCCAGAAGATTGCCTTTCGAATAAAGTAAATTTCATTTCATTTCAAAAAATTCATCTTTCTTTTATTCCATTTCAAAGTTTCATACACTTTAGTTTAATAAAACTTCACATGTGGCCATATGTAACAAATAAGCCATACAAATGTTTGGCTTATTTGTTATATATAGAGTCAGATTTGGAGACATATAATAATATTAAGTATCATATAAAAAAAATGACTTCATTGAAAGTGAGATGTGACTTAATCACAGGCTAATTTCAATAGCAAAATTTGGGAACCCGTAGGAAGCAATTTTTAAATACAAGTTATATACAACAAAAGCTTAGAAGTCATGTTTTTAATTATTAAATGCATTACATTTTTGTTTTGTCTCCTTCCGTTTAGAACAACGGTTCCCACAGTGCTGACGTTTTGGTAACAACTTCAAAGCAACATCTTGTAATTCGAACTTCCTTAAGATCATGAATGATAACCGACTCAATGTGGATATCGGTAAGCGTAACGTTATTTTCGTTTGTTTCGGTAACGGCTTTTTAGGGGGTAACGATATTTTAGTTATTTCGGTAACGGTTTTTAGCGCTTAACGGTATTTTACTTATTTCGGTATCGGTATTTTAGCGGTAACGCTATTTTCGTTTAGTTCGGTAACGTTATTTTAGGGATAACGGGTTTTCAGTTATTTTGGTAACGGTATTTTAAGGATAAAGCTATTAAAATTATTCTGGTAATGTCAATGCATATCGATAATTTTATCCCCATCATGGCCGAATTCCAATGACAAGATAGTTTATGATCAAGATTTGGAAAACTATATATCTATCTGCAGTTATTATTTTGTTTGATTTTTTCGGATTATAGAGTTAACGGTATTTTAAGGAAAACGCTGATTCAATTATTTCAGTAACGGTATTTTAGCGATAACGATATTTCAGTTATTTCGGTAACGGTATTTTAAGCATATCGGTATTTCAGTAATATCTCTTCTGATTAAAAACAAAACATTGTGAAGCTGTGATCGCTAAGAGGTGATGCTACGAGTCATTGCCTTTTGTATGGCTGTGGGTTCGAAACTCACTACAACACCAAAATAAAAAGTTTTTCATATAGAGCAATTTAACAATATAAAATACTTTCTTCAATTGACACATAAATTAACCACTGACGAGTCCTTGGCAGGGACGAATCTGAGGCCGCAGTCTGGCATATTCAATGTAGCCCTTCAAATTTTCAATAAAAATATTTTCTTCTTCTTCCTGTAAAAATCTAACTAAAAAATCTAGTTTTAGTTTTTGTCCTTACTTTTTCATTTTTTTTAATATATGAAAATGGGGCTCCGTAGATCGGTTAGAAGTTTTTTTTTTTTTTTTTTTTTTTTTTTTTTTTTTTTTTTTTTT
>CM037851.1:293703893-293778694 GCA_021234595.1 Delia radicum | reverse complement strand
CATCGAGTGCAAAATTCTGCTCGTTTGGAATTTCTCGAAGTTGGGTTTGGCTAGTTAAGCTGCTGATCGGATTTTATGTCCTCATGTATATTCTGGCTAAAACTTGATGTTTCCGGAGAACATACAATTTTTCTCATGGCAATATCTCGGAAACAATTGGAATTTTGTTTTCTTGTCTTCGGCACAATTATAGCTATAGATTAGGAAAAAAAAAAGTGTAAAACAAACCACACGAAAAAATGCATCTGGGGCAAAAAAATTACTAAAATGTGGAACAATTTTAATTTTTTTATATCTTTTTTCATAATTTTTGGACCATAGCTTCCAAACTGTGTGAAATTCAGTAAAGTAATCTTCAGAAAAAATATTCCTTATAATATAATTCATAATTCTTGATAACATTATAATACTGTAAAATGATTTTTCACATTTCCAACTGTATTTTATATCGAAAATTCGAGAAATGTATGAAAAACGTAGCAAAAGGAAAAAAACATGAAATAATCAATATCCATTGAAGTTGATGGTCTCGGTGAAGCCTGCGAAGTTGATGCTCTTGATTGTTTCATTGGTGGTTCAGGTCCATGATCGGCAACAGAAATGATCTCTTTATTTTGCTGTCAGCTAGAATTGAAGGGCTCATTGTAAAACTTGATAAGCCACATTTGTTTGTTTATGGAATTTCGCTGTTTTCTACACATCCATTTATTAATATTTGATAGAAGTCTAGCTGAAATACTTAAAACAATTATCTACAGCATAAACGTGCAGCAAACTAAATTTTTGGCATTTTTTCAACCTTTAAAAGGCAAAAACAAACTAAAAATAAAGTGTGGCATATCATGTTTTTACAATAAGCCCTTTAATTGTATTAGAAAATATTTTGTTTTGACAAACGACTTAATTTTGAAAGGTGTATTTGGGAAAGAGTGAGTAAAGATTTTTAATTAAATTAACATAATACAATTTGCTAATAAAAAGAAAACATTGTGTGTGCATATTGTGTACTTTATAACACAGTAGTACTACACTAGTGCAAATTAAAATGTTATAATAGTACCTTATGGTACCTTTTCATATGCTAATTATTTTGTTTCTAAAGTTCATTCTTTTCAGATCATGTAATATATCGTTTAAAAGCTTATTGAAAAGGCACAATCTAGCGCAAAAATAATTTTTATCGTCGCATATTAGAAAAATATATAAAATGCAAATAACCAGATTTTTTACAAACTTTTGTATGCCAGCCTATCTAAAATTTACGAATTAACTATTTTTCTTTAGATGGCCGCAAAGCACACTAAAAAATATAAAGTTTGATACCCTATTGTCTATATTTAAGCCACATGGTTGCCACCATAATGCAAAAAATAGGATTTCGGAAAAAACCGATAAAACCCGAAGTAGCTGGAATATCGATAAAAGAAACAAATACATGTCCGCTTAAATTTAATAAGGATCAATATATGTAAACTTGACAGTCGTACCACTGTACATGGCATATAAAGTACCATAAAATTAGCACTTTTTTAAAATAACAACCATACAATAACAAACAAGTACCAAAAAAAAAGGAACCAGGAGATGTCTTTTGAAAACTCCCACCCGAAATATAACATTTATAGTTTCTTTGGATCAAATGCCAAATAATTTAAAAAAATCAAACAAATGGTAATTTTTGACCCAAATCTTAACCCCTTAAATCCCCACTATGGCCGATAACACAAGGGAACAAAATTGAACTTTTTTTGTGTTGACTTAAAATTTATAGCAAATTTTTATAATGTGAGGTCGCTGATTTTAAATCTAATCTAAATTTTTCTCTATCAGCTACACTTTCGAGATATACCGTTATGTCCAAATTAAGGCACTTCCGCTACATATATGGAATAACTTGAAAACGGTTCACCATATTCAGTTAAAAAAAAAATCCAAAACTCCCCAACAATATTATCTTTAAGCCGTGCTTAAACCTGAAACTACTATGGAAATTTTAAAACAGTGTAAGTAAGGCTTAAAGATAATATAGTTGGGTTGTTTTGGATTTTTTTTTTTAACTGAATATGGTGAACCGTTTTCCAGTTATTCCAATATATGTAGCGGAAGTGCCTTAATTTTGAACATAACGGTATATCGCAAAAAGTCGAGCTGATAGAAAAAACCAAGTGCAGATTTGGATTGAGCGTCCCAAATAACTATAAAAACAATATTCAGTTCTTAATCAACAGAACCATTGTTCCCTTGTGTAATCTTAGACACCCCAACCTAAGAATTTTTCTCTCTACAAAATATTCAAATTCTATCAAAGTCGGAGATTACCTCACGAAAGTCCTTCTTGTGCGTGTGCAACTCGATTTCAGTTTATTTCAGTGAATTCGTGCTAATACAAATTTTAAACATATTTTTTTATTGTGATATAACTTAAACAAATATTTGGTTTGTATTGGCAATAAATCATAGTAAAGCGATTATAGTATTAAAAAATGACACAAACGCGGGTTTATATATACATTTAACTAACTATTGTAAGTAAGTAACATATGTGGCCAATACAAAATTTATAAAAGATGATAATGTAAAATCAATAACAACAAAGTTATGTACAATGGCTAGTGTAAGTAAATATTTAAATTATTATATACAAAATTTTTTTGCTTAAGAATATGATGTATATGTTGCATTGTTTGGAAAGGGGATGGAGGAGGGATGAAATGTGCGGAAAGCTTAAGGGCTTCAGGTATGGCAATACCCTAATGGAAATGGGACCGGTCCTGCGTGTGCCACAGGATCGGTCCCTTCGTGCCAGAGACCGGTCCTCTGCTAAACCCTACCCTATGTAAACAACTGGCAACTTTAACATTGGCTTGTCATAGGAGGGGGTCATTTGAGCTGCTTTAAACCACATAGTGGCATGCCACAGGACTAACCAAAGATGGTCATAAAAATAAACGGAAATTAAACAGCTTCCAATGGGTAAAATTCTGGCCAACTGTATTGGTAATTTTAGGACAATTGACACTGCTTAACCCACTTCAGTATTAAATTATACCAGTCCTGTGATAAGTCCTTTTTTAACCAGTCAATTTTAGGTCAATTGACTCCTCATTCCCCATAGGGTACTGTTATTGCGCGAGATGATAATTCTTAGAACAGTTGTTACTCGCCACCTAATGGAGAGTTGGCGAACTTTATTGAAACTTTTTTTTCATAGCCCTGATTCATTATTTTACTTTGGTGGGGTTAAGTGTTATGGGAACACCGAAGGTGGAAACTGCGATACGTATGAGGGATAAAAAACTCATACATATTATTTTCTAAATTGATGTTGTCGTCGCTGTGTATCGAACCCTGGACCATCTGTATAACAGTCCAACGCGCTAACGATTACACCACAACGCCACCATGGAGAATTTAAAAAATAAAATTTTTTAAAATTTTTAGCATAATGGAACACTCAATTTATTTAAAAATCGGCCATATTTTTTTTATTATTGTTTTATTTACTTAGAAAGCTATATGTTTTTTTTATCGATCCAGAAAGTTTCATCATCGTGTATTAGTTTTGACTTATTCCATATAAAACCATCAAAAACACATCCAATTTTCGACCTCCACCCCTTAAATGTATCCTCTAACGCATTTTAAATATCAAAAAATTAACAAAAGTTATCGTACTTAACCGTCCACATATTTTTAACGCTTAAAGCCACATGATTCATTGATGTTAATGTGCTCTCCGCAATTAAAAACAACCCTAATTACCCTAAGTTTGCTTGTAACTTTTAAAAGCTCTTTTAGATATAACTTTTTCACCATAAAAGGAAATAGCCTAAAGCCTTTGGTGGATGATGTTGCAAAATATGTGCCATCAGTTCCGATATAATGGTAGCTCTGCAAAATCTGAAACTCTGTTTCATTTCTGCGCTTTCAGCCTCAACGTTATGCTAATTTTTTATATTGGCATATACATATATACTAATAAAATGAGATCAAATCGATACGTGTGCCTTCAGAAGTAAAGAATATATGACAATACAAATCCCTTCATGTCTATGCGTGAAGATCTAAAAATGTTATATTTATGAAAGGGCACATACGCAGTTTGAGAAATAATTACCCATCAAAAATTATCCTCGCTTTGGTAAGCAGTAACTACATTTGTATGCTTCCAAACTAGCGCTTCGCCGCCTTGCATACAATAAAGCAATTAGGGAAGGCATTATGTTGAACTTTCAAATGCCTTCTTTAAAGCTGTGAATAATGCTTACAATGAAGCAGTAAAAAAATGCATACCATGAATCATTAATGTTGTCAACACACAAAAAAACCGCTACGAAGACATGAATTTATACTTCTCAGATCTCATGAAAGAAGCGTTTACACCTGCTTAAAAGAGACATACCAAGTGGAACATCGCGAACAAAAATCATGTCTTCCGGAATTGTTTCGCAAGCACTCGGTAATTAAATAATGCCTTATTTTGAGCCTTGCGGTATTTTTTGCTAAATTTAGCAACACATGTCTACTGAACTGTAGTACAATGAAATTAGTAGAAAAAATTAGTAGCCGCTACTAATTTATCTTTTACCTGAATAAAATACGAATAACTTTAGTATATCTTTAAAGTATGGACTTTGAGCATTTTAACCCATATCAATTAATTTATTTGAGTGACTGTGTGGATATCTTTGCGATTTAAGTGAAAACTTAACTTATTTTATTTTTTTGTAAATATTATAAAATACTAGGGCGGATCAATAAGTCCGTGACTTTTCGAACTTCCCTAGTAGTTATATGAAATGCAACACTGCTCCCATCAAGTACCACCTGTTAATAGACTACTGTCAAATTTTGAGCAAGTTCCGTTGTTTACTTTGCGTTTAACAGCTGTTCAAAACATAGAACCTCGTGGATTTTTTTTAAAGTGAAAAAAAGTGAATTTCGAGTGCTCATTAAACATTATTTTTTTTCGAAAAAAACCGTCAATCAAACCAAGCAAAAGCTTGATAAATACTATGGGGACTCTGCACTATCGATTTTAGTGCTAAAAAAGTGGTATACTGACTTTCGTTGTGGTCACACATGTACAAATGACGCTAAACGTTCTGGACGGCCAATTGAGGCCAATACACCCGAAAATGTCGAAAAAATCCACGATATGGTGTTGGCCGATCGAAGAGTAATAGTGAGTGAGATTATTGATGTCAAACGTACTTCATATGGCAGTGTGGTTTCGATTTTAAATGATCAGTTGGGTTTAAGAAAGCTGTCTGCAAGATGGGTGACACTTTGCTCTTAATTGACCATAAACGTAATCGTGGCCAATAAGGTGATGGCAACAGTTTTTTGCGATGCACGCGCAATAATCCAAATCGATTACCTTCAGAAGGGAAAAACAATAAACGGCGAATATTATGCCAACTTATTGGACCGATTTAACGAGATTTAATTAAAAAAAACGACCCCATATGGCCAAGAAATTCCTATTTATGGACCTCAACAAAATCCTATTTTTGGAAGGGATAAAAAAATTGGAGAAACGTTGGACTAAGTGTATTGAGCTAAAAGGAGATTATGTTGAAAAATAATTTTTTTTTTTTTTTTTGCAAAAAAACTGTGTTTCATTCAAAAAGTCACGGACTTATTGAGCCGCCCTCGTATCGTAATCGAGTTTATAAAATTTTAGCACACGATGTTATTTTATATTACACTTCATTCATTTCATCAAAAAACTGTTAATAAAACTATTTTTATAACTTTTTTATTGAAATAAATTTGTATGAATTTACCATGGAGAAAATTTAAAAAGTATATTTTTGACATGCGTAATTCAAAATTGTTTTTTTTTATTCAAACGCTAATTAATTAACCAGAACTTGGATAGTATTAATTAAAAAACATATGTTTAACATACTTGAATATTTTTATCCGAATTTTGTGAACTAGGATTTGCCACAGATTCCATATTTTTAAGACATAAAAATTAATCAAATTTCTGGCTTAGATGGAATATATTGTGTAAACCGTGTGGGCCTCTATATGGGAATAATTGTTTGTCCATGGTCAGCGATATGTAAGTTGCCGTCTAATTGTCCTGCAACATTTGATAAACATTGTCAGAAGCGGCAGTTTCACTGTTGGTTTATGCTCCAGCCGCGTATTTGCGTTATCAAAGCAAATTATTTTGTTGATGAACATAAATCGATCGTATGATATGCGGCTTTGTGTATTGGAGCTAGGGTTTGGCAACACAGTTTATTAGCAGCTCATTATTCGATTTAGACAACCCAGCATACAAAACGAAACCAAAACGCATCGAACTATTTTAGAGTGATAGTTTTCCATTCCTTTTTCGTCGTAGTATTTCCCAAATTCCATACAGTTGTTACTTTCTGCTTTTCGATTGGTTTCCCGTATGATAATATACGCCATATATCGGTGATGAGAATTCGGAATATGGTGTGGGGATCATAAGTGTCTTTCACTGGCCCTGCTTTCCTTCTTATATGATCTACCACGTTATGAGCACGAATGTGGGTATTCTGTGGTGCAACTTTGCTCCATTTTGTGCCATTTTGATATGTAAAATAACTGTCAGAAGTTTCGGTAGTGTTGGAGCAGTTTCTAATTCATCTTCGTCTCCTTCATCTAGCTCCTGATTGATTTCCACATGCGGTTCAGTTAAGGCATCCGACTCATCAACGTCAAGGTTTGGCTGTTATATCGTCATTATATTCAATTTCGACGTCAAATGCAACTCATCATCATCATTGTCACTCTCATTGTCATTCATAAATTCTGCAAATCTATCATCGTTTCCCTTTTCAGTCATTTGCTGGTAGCGTGTACTGTGACGCATCACCATTTCCGCAACATGAAGATTATATTAAAATTCGAAATGGATTTGTAGGGGAGGAGTAGCACTTTTAGTTCCCGTAGCGATCATTTTGCAAAAATGACCTCATATGTAATCAAAAAAAGTGTTTTAGCACTTTTATTAGAATATCTCGAAAACCTGACGTGATAAGGCTATTCTGAGATTCGGATTCAGCACTTCTAAAACCTTCGGAAAAGTATAGTGTGATTCTTGGTTAGAAAATTTCATCAAGTATTGTCGGCCTGTGTAATCTAAGTTCCTCTTAAATATTTCAAATTAAATTGATTTTTGTAGTAGATAATTTAAAACAAACTTACTATTTATTATTTCAATGTTGCGGGACCCCGGGAAATTTAAAAAATTACCGCTTTCCCGGGAACCGAAAAGTGCGGGAATAAAAAAACGCTTTTTAGGTAAACTGAGCTTTGAATTATTCAAAAAATTCGGAGACTAGGTTTGTATTATTCTAAAATTTCGGAACTTAGGTTTGAATTTTTTTTTTCAAATTCTCCATTAAAAAGTATCTTGACACAGTAAAATTTTTATCAGTTGCCAAATTCAGTTTAATAATAATAAGTAATACAATAAATTTATCGAAATATTTGACCACGTCTACTTGGCTTAGAAAGCAACATATATGTTATATGTAAAAAATATTGTTTTCTCCTATTTGCGCAATAAGACCCAATAATAAAAAAATTATAGCGTCTGGTTGATCACATTTTAAAATTTAACTAGGCCTTTATTTTTTAAAAATTCCTTTCGGGTATATTAAAATGTTAATCAATTAATTGTACGCTTATGGCTGAAACCATAATTAACTTGGCATGAAACGACAATGAAATATTTTTTAATTTAAATAATTGTATTTTCAAATCTTTGTTTCATATCAGCACCTGACTTAAGTCACTTAAGCCAATTATGTTTCAGCGTTTAATTTTAATATAATTAATTATAAATTTAACAGTCAAGCTTATATTAGGGTACACACAGAAAAGTTTTGCAGATACTACAGGGCAGTTATTTGTGAATTATTGCGTTGGTACACTCACAATATTTTTTCCGTAAAGACTACTGAATATACACATTAAGTTAACTTAAAATCAGTTAAAAACAGGACTACTTACTTTTCGTTTAAAACAATTGTATGTTTAGTTTATTTTCAACTGTTGAAAAATTAATTGACAAAATCCATAAAAACAATAAATTTTTTCATTTATTTCAATCTATCTCTATATATATAAAATTGAATGTGTGTTTGTTTATTTGTTTGTTTGTTTGTTTGTACCTTATAGGAGACCAAACCTCTGGACCGATCTTCCTGAAATTTCACAACATTTAACTGGGACTCTGGCATGATTAATAGGGTACTTTTTTCGACCACGCCCACTTTTACGCCCACTTTTTTAAAATTATGTAATTTCTCCCATATAGTTTTTAACAGGTTTACTTCAAATTGTATACATATTATACTCCAGGCGAGGTAGAAATAACATTTCTTACGCCACGCCCCTTTTTCACGCCCCTTTTCACGCCAAATTTTGTTTGAAAGTTTTAAACTTTTTGTTCTCTGTACAAATTTGTTCCTTCCAAAGGATTTTTTTTTATTTGGTAGTATATCGCTCTTAATACTGTTAACGTCGCCATATAACTATGAACCACGCCCACTTCACCTCCCCTTTTTTTAATTCAGATAGTTACTTTACCACTAACAATGTTTGCTATACAAAATACTTTTTTTGTAATATGTATTTACCTAAAGTTTTATACACTTTTTATCTACAGGTAAGGTAGCCATGCATTTTTTTATTACCAAATCCCCCTTTTTCGCCCCATTTTACCTTAAATTATAATTAATCTCCTTTCAATCTATATATATAAAATGGAATGTGTGTTTGTTTATTTTTTTGTTTGTTTGTTTGGATCTTATAGGAGACCAGACCTCTGCACCGATCTTCCTGAAATTTTCACAGCATTTAACTGGAACTCTGGCATGATTAATAGGCATGATTTCGATCACGCACACTTTTAAGCCCACTTTTTTTAATTATGTAATTGCTTCCTTATAGTTTTTAGCACATTTACTTCAAATTGTATACACATTATATACTCCAGCCATGGTAGATATAAACGTTTCAAACGCCACGCCCCTCTCACGCCCCATATTGTTTAAAAGTTTTAATCTTTTTGTCCTCTGTACAAATGTATTCCTTTCAACGGATTTTTTTTTCAAATAATGTATATGGCAATTCATTTCACTAATTAAGAACGGTTATGGTTGGCTGTCTTAAGAATAAATACTATTTCACCAAACGGGAGCTATGTTTGCAGCCATTCAAGTTAACCTATTTGACTAATTACAATAACGATTCCGATTGGCAGGTTAAAGAAAAACTATTCTATTTAAGCAAACGGGAGCTTTGCTTGCATGCTTTGCATTTATTTAACTATATAAACACTTTTTAATACATTTCATAATGATAAGGGTTGCGAAGCACACCGGGCTCAGCTTTTTATTATAAAAAAAATATATCATTGACACGAAATTTTTACTTAATTTTGTTATCTTATTTTTAATGTATTACACATTTCAATTATCATTTTTTAATTTTAAAAACGATCATAGACAAACTAAGGTCATTTAACTTATCTCAATGTAGCC
This sequence comes from Delia radicum, assembly GCA_021234595.1. Lineage (NCBI taxonomy): Eukaryota > Metazoa > Arthropoda > Insecta > Diptera > Anthomyiidae > Delia > Delia radicum. Next base: position 293,769,155 of record CM037851.1, on the reverse strand, counting down.
AAAGTTTAGTGAAAACTATAGTAATGAATGTTAAATTTATATGAAAATATCTGTGGTTAATTAAACTCGGCTATTTTTAGAAAAGTTATTAGGCTTAAATAAAATTTTAGGCAGGGCAACGTCTGCCGGGTCAGCTAATTAATACAAATAATATTTGAAGGCAAAACAACGTTTGCCGGGTCAGCTAGTACTTAATATAATATAAAAACTTTTTGTTTTAAAAAGAAAATTTTAACTCAATATTTTAACTATTACGGAAAGTCCGTTTTTTTATTTTATTTATTGAATAACAGACAGAACGTTGAAAAATATATTTCTTTGGTAATTTAACTGTATATTCCATTGAAACAACTTTAGCGATTAAACTTCTAAATAACTGTTGAGTTTTTATGGAAAAGTTCTTGTGAGTGTAGTAATGTATTTACTTAGAAAAATAATTTTAAATGTTTTTTGAGGGTTATTTTTTTAAACAACCTACCAAAATGACTGCATCTCGGTAGCAGTTATTATATGTAGGCTTTCAAAAAGTGTGTGTGTATCTTTCGATACACACTCACAATCTGCTTAGAAAAACAAAAATGTGCTTATAACGATTTTCTGGTAAAGGAATACATATAAGAAGAATGTATGTTACTTATAGTTAGTCAAGAAATGTAAACGGAAGAAGACGATTCGTGTGTGAAAACTTCTCTCTTATATTTTTTATTAAATAAATAAAATATAAAGGTTAGTTTTGTAATAGAAAATAAATTAGTTAATTTCAATGTTATTAAATATTGTATTTCTTTCTTACAGCACTTAATATTTCCATACTAATTCACTCTAATGAAAATTAAAAAAAAAGCAATATTATATCACACAAACAGACATGCGGCAAGAATGATTTGGAAAAATATCATGAAAAGTAAATAATTAAAGTGATATTTCGTGTAAATATGTTTTCACAATAGAGCAATTCCATTTAATAAAAAAAAAGTTTTTCATATAGAGCAAATTAACAATATAAAAATACTTTGTTCAATTGACATATAAATTAACCACTGACGAGTCCCAGGAGGGGGACGAAACTGCGGCAGTCTGGTGTATCCCTTGTGTTCGTAAAATTTTTCACTAAAAATGTTTTCTTCTTCTTCTTTCTGTAAAGAGACTAACTAAAATGCCATTTAATATTACCGTGAAGTTAATCGATGTCTTCCGATTTTGATAAAATTTTGTGAGTATGTGCGGTAGTGAACCCTGAAAATTACCGCCCAATCGCAATTTGCTCTGCGCTCTCCAAAGTGATGGAGACCATGGTTAACCACCATCTTGTGAAATATTTAGAGACCAATTCACTTTTAAATGATCGACAGTATGGCTTCCGTAGTGGTCGATTTACGGGAGACCTGTTGGCGTTTTTATCGGAACGTTGGAGCCGGTCAATCCACCGCTTTGGTGAGAGTAAAGTGGTTGCTCTAGATATTTCTAAGGCGTTCGATCGTGTGTGGCACGGGGCACTCGTGACTAAGCTAGTTGCTTTTGGTGTCGGTAATGTCTTCTCCTCGATTTATAACGAGTTTTCTCAGAGACCGCACTATACGTGTTGTTTTAGATGGGGTCTCATCAAACGAGTTTCAGCTAAATTCAGGGGTACCGCAAGGTTCTGTTCTTTCTCCAACCCTTTTTCTTATTTTTATTAATGACCTTCTTGGTCAGACCATCAACCCTATCTACTCTTTTGCAGATAACAGCAACATTTGTCATTCATTTTCATTCGATCACAGGCCAAGCTCTTTGGAGATAGAGGGCATGCGGCAGAACATGAATGACACACTCAATCAAGACCTTTCTACAATCTCCGAGTGGGGTCGCGCGAATAAGGTCGATTTTAATGCACGCAAGACCCAATGTTGTATGTTAACCCACAGACGGGCTGTGGAATTGACATTGTCATCTGTAACTATGGATGGTATAGGTATTGAGGAATCGGATACTCTTGATGTTCTGGGCATGAGAATACAGTGTGATGTCCGTTGGAATAAGCACGTATTTCAAGTGTCGAAAGAGGCATTCAAGTGTCTCGGTTTTCTAAACGGTGCAAGACTTATTTCACTCCATCCGATCTCCTTACTATTTATACCAGCTATATCCGGCCAAAAATGGAATACAACTCTCATATATGGGCAGGGGCTCCATTGTCTATTCTGAAGCTTCTGGACCGTGTTCAGGGGAGGGCGGTGAAGCTTATCAATGACAGTAGTGTATCCAACTCTATTGATTCATTGGAGCATCGTCGGAATGTGGGTTGTGTGACACTTTTCTATCGATATTACCATGGGAGATGCTCATCTGAGATAAGTAAACTTATTCCACGAGCCCGAGTTTTTATTCGTAATACTCGCTTATCTAGTAGAGCACATCCATTTGTAGTTGATTGTCCTGTGTTTCGCACAACGCATTACAGAGAAAATTCGTTTTTTAGTCGAACGATTCGTATGTGGAACAAACTTCCCGCAGAAGTCTTCCCTGTTACTTACAATTTAGAAAAATTTAAATCAAATATCCACAAACAATACTCCCTCTTTCCTCCTTCCCATACCTTATTTTCCTGATCAATACAATGCACTGCATGAGTAGGGGGCATCCCCTGAGTATTGGTTAAATTATAAAAAAAAAAAAAAAAAATTTTTGAAATAAAATTTTAAATCAATTTTTGGAACAAATCTGTTTTTTTTAATTTTAAAATTTTTATACAAATAGCTACACATGCGTTCTAAATACCCTAAAAGTTTCAGAGTGGAAAGCTCCTTACTTAGTGAGATATCAGAAAAATTTATAATTATGTACACCAGAAAATGTGTTTTTTTTCAATAGTAATAGTAGTTTTTCAATAGCAACAATTAAAAAAAAAAAAAAAAAAACATTTTCTGGTGTACATATTTCTACATTTTTTCTTTTATTTATTTTTTTTATACCCCAAAACCTAGCCGTTCTTATGCAAAAAAAAAAATTGTCGATATTTTTTACACATCTAAAGTTATGACCTTTTACGTGAAGTCCCTACCCCACAATTAGAAGCTATAGGGTTGCCAGTGTTTTAACAAAAAAAAAAAAATTTTTTAATACTTGCGTTCACTACCGCACACTCTCACAAAATGTTATCAAAATCGGAAAACATCGATTAACTTTACGGTGATATTAAATGGAATTGCTCAATAGCGTAGTTGGTTGAAGTTACGAATATTTAAAAAAAATTGTTTTTTATTTATTATTTTAATAACACGCTGGTAATGTTGTTTTACCTGCATTTCGCAGTTGTTTTTACTACATTCGACAGTTATTTCTTAACCGTTAAAAATAACTACATAATGCAGTTGATTTACCTGCACACCTTTTCAACTGCAACTGCACTTATTTTAACTGCCATTTGCATTTCTACATACATAATTTTCTAAGTGTATACTAGTCCTTAACCATTATTAAATTTAATATCATTATTAATAGAATTCCTTTGAAATGCAAATCGTAAAAATAATATAAATATTTAATGATTTAGCGCTCAGATAAATTAAAAATAAATAATTGAGACAAATACTTACGCACGTAAATGCCATGACTACATATTATGTAATTATATTTTAAAACGAATAGAACCGGTACACACAAATCGTGATGTAAATTTAATATTGATGTGTAAAAATAATGTAACACATAATCTATGTATAGAATATCACATTGTTTCTCCGTATGTTTGCCTTTCCAGAACTTTTTGGAGCCACTAGTAGCCCTAAAAATCTGAAAATCGGCATACTTATAATACTGATCACCAGAAGGAACCTAGCGGAGCCGAATTTTTTATATTCGGTCTGGTGGCGAGGGGGAGTGTCAAAAACCATTTTTTACAATTTACAATTTTTACAGCTTTATAATGCGGTGTAATTGATTCCTTACATATTCTTTTAGAACGCTTCGTCTTTGAATAGTAAAAAAGACTGTATGTGTGTTTGTCTTTACATAACTTTCTGAAGCTAAATGATGACTTTACAACGTATGAAGTGTGACACATTCACACGTCACACAACCTACACTCACATAGCAAATTCGGTTGTCTCAACAGAATTTCATCCAACCGAATTCATTCTATTGCTGCAACCTCGTAAATTCGGTTGTCACAACTGAATTCGGTTGTTGTAACCGAATTCGACATTATTTGAATTTTTAAGGATTCCAATTCGAAATGTTCTATGATGTCCAAAAAATAAAAAATAAAACTTACAGATATTATGTTAAATAACGATAAATTTTCATACAATGTCAAATTTTTTGTTATTTGTTCGTAAATCGAGGAGCAATTTTAGCAGATATAGCATTTGCATAGCTTTCCAACCCTTTCTAAAAGCTTTACTTAATATATAATTCAAATGATGAGCTAAGTAAGTTTAAAACCGTCGTACACACCTCGGGAAATGTTTATCAGCCTCTTAGCTTTGGTATGTGGACGGAAAGGCGTGGTAAAGGCTTTTTCGATTATATATAAACCACAATATCCATCTGATGAGCTTAGAAGTTTAAAACTGGCATACAAGTTGTACTAACCATGAGACAGATTTATCTGAAAACGGATCTCCAAATCTCTCTGGCGTGATCGAATATATTTTTAACACTATAAAAATTTTTGTTCTATAACTGAAAGTATATCAGATATGACGAGATACTTTCTGTGAAATAAATTCGAAAATTATCGAAAGTTAAATTCGATAATTGTGACGCTAAGTGTGAAGTTGAATTCGAAAAAATTACCAAAAAAAAATACATCACAAAAACCGCAAAAGTGATGTTAAATTCGAAAACAATTACAAATCAAAGGTAAAAAGTGACGCTAAATGTAAAGTTACATAAGAAAAAATAAAAATAAAAATTTTATTTTTGAAAGTCGTATTGATATTGATTATGAAATTACTTTGGAGGGTTTAGGCCAAAGTGGCCATACTGGACGAGGTACACATATGAGTGATACCTCTTATTAAATTCCTGACCCTGCTTTGTTCAAATGTTATTGCAGTTTTACTGAATTTTTTTTTTAGAAATCTTTGAAAAGAATTTAAAGTTGCTCATATTACAGAAAGTTGAATATGAGATTTCTCTGGAGGATTTTGGTGATAGTGGCCATACTGGGCGAGGTACACATATGAGTTATAAATTTTATTTCAATACAACAACTAGGAACTTCGTTTAATAAGCGTAGTAATAATACATTTTTAATAAGTCAATAACTTTAAAGTGGAGGATATTACATTCAAAAAAAAAAAAATGTATTCTTGATAGAGAAATACCAAATATAAAAAAAGTACGTAAACTGATTTTTGATGTCTTAAATTTTTGTCTGAGATAAAGGTAACATAAACGAATACTATTCAATAATCGATTTTCAAGAAATTGAATATAATGTCTCGACATAGTTTTCCAAATTTAAATTGTTATAACGAATTTTATGTTGTAGTTTTTTCATGTGTATAGAAAAAATAAACTTATTTAAAAATTGATTTTATTGTGCATTTTTGAAGGGTTTTTGAACAGGTGTTATGATACACTGTTTTGTGTAAGTTCAGTGACTGGTTCCGGACGGGCTATCTAGCAACCCGTGCATAATATGGGACACGCTGAATAAAAAGTAACAGGTTACTTGCAAATTGATTTGCGCATGCCCAGAAATGTGTGCCCCTTATAAGAGTGCAGTGGTGGGTCACAAAATGATTCCAATCAAACTACCCCTGTAACAGAAAACATTGCGCTTAATATGTGACTAGTTTTCTGTCAAATAATTTTTTATCCAGTTCCACGATACACCTACACTTGCTACACCAGTCACGTGATAATTATTTTCTTACTGGTCATATTGCATATCAAATAAATACTAAACACTTTAACACTACATACTTCTAACTTGTAGCTTATTCATTTCTGTCGATATGGTGATATGTTACATTCGTCAAGTTATTCGCTACGTCACAAGGTGCTGCAAAGATAGCAATTGCCACCTCATATGACAAGCACATGTTAAAAGTACCGGTCACTTTCATATAACAGAACCGAAACTAGGACAGGTTCATACACAAAAAGTTCTAGTCACGTGACCATACCAGTGACTGGAACATTTCTCGTTGGACAGTTATAGAACTGGTTCTGGCACAATGAAGCCTTACATTTGGACTTCAAGGAACCTGTTCTGGAACCGGTTAAATTCAATATGGGGTAAAGGAAGCTTTTCTGGAATACATTCAGAGGTAACCAGTTCTAAATAATTTTGCTGCGTCGTTTTGAAGCACCGTTATATAATATCATTAAGCGTATAAATCGATTGACAATCCATGAGGAAAATAAGTTGATGCACTGATTATTCCGTAAAAATGCTAATGTCAAACACTACATCAATACTTTAATTCAATGTATATAAAAATTCTATGACTAAAAGCCAAAACTTTTGACGATAGCCCCTTAATTAAAACACAAGCTGATTGATTTTTGAAATTCGGTATATACGATGTGGGAAAGACTAATTTCGTCAAAATGTAAAGCAGCTGGTAAAATGTACTTTTCTATTTTTAGACTCTAAATTATTACCTGGCATGGGCGGGCTTTTCAACTAGTTATTAAATAATTATAAAGACAAATTAAGCTTCATGATAAATAATACATCATCTGATATATACAGCTTTCGTATATAAATTCATTACATTACCCAATCTCTAACGAGTGTTAATTGCTAGTAAACAATTACAATCCATTAATGGAGTTGTATAAACAACATCTGATTGTGTTTCAAAACATGTTTATATATCCTTTACCGACTCAAAAAAATAAGTTAGTAAAGCATCTTGTAAATCAGGTATACTATTTTTCAGCAAATTTTTGCTAAAAATATATATTCAGCTAAAATATTAGTTATACTTATTCAGCACTTAATTGTTTTGAACTAATGTTTTAGAATAAATAAAATAAATGAAATAAATGAAATAATTTCTTTAGTTAGTCTCTTTACAGGAAGAAGAAGAAGAAAACATTTTTATTGAAAAATTTTAATGTTTTACTAATTTATTTTGCTAAAAAAATTGTGCTGATTAGCACATTAATAGTGTGACGGCAAGCAGATTGAAAGATATACGCAGAATGAATTAGATGTCGCGGCATGTCAAGATGTAGTAGTGACGAGAAAACTTAAACTAAAAAGTACAACTCTAGTATGATATATAAAAATATCAACCATTGAAGGTTTTTGTATCTGTTTTTCATACATAAAACAAAATTGTGGAATGAAAGAACTTATATTTGCATTGTCACCGGCTTGTGAAAGTAATTGTCTATTAATTAAATAAAAGACAAAATAATAAATTCAAATTTAATTAAGATTAAGATTAAGATTAAATGTGTATTTCAAAACTAAATATTTATAGAGATTAATAATCCAGTGTGGTAAAATTGCAAACAAGTATACAACAGGTAGACAGACTAGAGCGAAAGACAAAGATAAAAAATTGCATAATTTAAGCTACCATTGATATAAGTAGTTGAAAGATAATTTTGTTTCTGTATTTATAATTATTTCTATTTTTTAGATTTTTTCTCCAAATTTGTTGAGTATTTTTCAGTCTACTATTATTTATCAAAAATTTTATTAAGTGTTAGCAAGTTTTATTTAATTTCTAATCCACTAAGTGTTAGCAAAACTTTTGGCAAAAATCTTGTTGCTAAAAATCAGCTTACTGATTTTCAGCAAAAGATTTTGCTGACATTAGCAATTTTTTGCCAGCACCCTCCTGACTAAAATGTTGCTGACTCAGCAAAATTTTTTGCTGACTTTACTAACTTTGTTTTTTGAGTGTACATATTAAAAACTATATAATAAAGAAAATTTTTTTAGTATCATTTATTAAATTGGGAGGTTTTTTACACTCAGAAAAAAAAGTTAGTCGAAAATATTTTCAATTGCACTTTACTAATTTTATTACTAATTTTTAGTACAATTTTTTATTTTAGTAACATTTTTTTGCTATTCCTTTTTTTGTACTAATTTTTGTTGCTGAGTTTAGAAAAATATTTTACTAATTTTTGAAAACCAGTTGCAAAATTTAGTAAAAATTTTGCTAATCACAAAAAAAAATATTGTTTAAAGAAATAACATTTTTTACAGAGTTAAAATTAAAGTAATGATCATCAAAAAGTGTAAAGAAAGGAAAAACAAAGTCGTTTTATTTTACTTTTTTTTAAATTTGGCAAATTTTTAGCTGATTTTAGCAAATTTTTTCTTTTTTAAACTGCAGTTTACTGAAATTTTAGAAAATTTTAGTAGCGGCTACTAATTTTTTTACTAATTTCATTTTACAGTTAAGAAGACATGTATTGCTAAATTTAGCAAAAAGTACCGCTAGGCTAAAAATAGTTAAAATTTCCGTAGTATCAGCTAAATTTTAAATAGCCATTACAGATTTTTTTCTTAGTGTAGTTAAGTTACTTATCTATTAACCCACGTAACAACGGCTGTCGATTTAATTACATAAGATTATATGCATACACCGCACTCAAAAATTGCTAATATCAGCAAAATGTTTGCTGAATTTACTGACTTTTTGTTTTTAGTGCATAATTTGGTATTAAACAAACACATGCACAGTGGGATACATTACAAATTTTTTGGAAATAATTCGGCCATTTCATACTTAAATTCCCAAGAGAATAACAAAAAACATGCTAGCATATGTGGATTATCTTCAATAGTTCCCTAGATATTCCCATTTGAGTATATGAAATTCCAAACGTGGTCCAACTCAGGTCCAGTGTTTTGCGAATAGCGTAACGAAATCGGAAGCAACAATCTTTTTTAATATATTGATTATTTTACAAAATAAATTCTTGATTAAATGCAATATCTTGAAACTACATTCTACACTACACTCAGAAAATACATTCGTTTAAAGTAGAATTTAAAAAAAAATGAATTTCCCCTAATAGCGCCAACATTCTTTTAACTCCAGATACGTGTTCTCTTTCTGAACATATAAATTGTGTACACTTTTCTAAAAGGTATTTTTATATAAAAGCGAGTTGTGTTAAAAAAATTTTTGATTTGTATATATTTTTCCCCCAGCTGCTTCTTAAGTTGCCACATTTTTATGGCAAATATCAAATTTAATCCCCTGTTAAAAAGTGTGCACGCCTCTAATTAGGTATCGAAAGCGGTTGTAGATACTCCAACATATACCTAATTTACTGGGTAAGTCTTTTAAAATCCCCGGTTTAAATGAAGACATACCAGAAAAAAATGTACAAAATCCCATTTTTGGATTTTTTTGGGAATTGTTGAAGTGCTTTCAGAAAATCATAAATTCGGACATAAATTTCACATTGTTGACTTAAAAGTCTATTCAAATCCAAAAATTCCTTGGATTATGTCTATTAATAAATATTTTATTGAATAGTGAATACTTACATTTTCATAAAAAACTGAAATTTTTAACTTCCTATTAGAATTACACACGTTTTTGTTCTTCCAAGAGTGCTAAAATGTCGAAATCTACAGGTAATTTTCTCGATAATTTTAACTATACCAAACACTTGTTTGGTATGTTTATAACTTCTTAACAGAAAATCTTCAAAAGTTTCCCCTTATTTACATATTTCTTATCTTAAAAACGTGTTCTTCATTAATGGAATTACAGGTTTTGTGGGTAAAGACACGAGACATATGTTTTATGACAGCTATTTGAAATATACCCTTTCTATTTATAGGGGTCTTTATCTTTGAAGACCCAGATACCTGCGTTATGATAAAATGTACCTAATATTTATAAATAAATTTGGATCTGTTCAGTTTTAAGATCATAAAAAATTAGTCAATCATGGTAATAACATTAAAACATAAAGCATTGTGCTCAACTTTATGGGACAACTCCAAACTACAGATGTTTGAAAAGGTTAACGTCGTAGTTGAATCAATGGACACTTCACATCACACTAAATTGGACACTGCAGAACAATCTAAAATTGTATATTTTGTTTAATTATTTCATAAAAAAAATGCAGTCCGTTACTGGTTCTATCCTGAAATGTTAGACAAAATATTCTAAGTGGATTGATGATAGTATGGAGATAAATTTGTCTGCAATTGGTGCATTCTATAAGGCACACACATCGATTACTCTTTCTAAGCATTCAAATACAGAAGTTTCTGTTTCGTTTAATGACATGTTAAGAAAAAAATCGCCCTAAGGAGACCTTGCAAATTGCAGATGATCTTTCAATTGCATCACTAAAACGGTTTAAAAGGTTTGTTTAAAGCATCCCCACCCTATCATCGGAAACCAATTTCTACATAAAAGCAATAGTTTTATGTAGAAATTTGATCTAAGCAAAAATAAATAGCTCATTAGGAGAAAGGCTTTGATTTAAAAAGGTCACAAAACTTTAATCTCATACAACGATCATAAGGAGAAGAAGGATAGTCTCTTACCAAAACCTATTGCTAGTAATGAACATGAAGCCTGCATTGAATTAACCACTCTGCTGGAAAACACAGCATCTAGGATTGTTTCTGACTCTTCTACAGATCAGCTGGACACAGCATCTAGGATTGTTTCTGACTCTTCTACAGATCAGCTGGATAGAGTTAATTATTGCGATGTTGTATTAATGGGCATGTGGAAATGTGATTTATCAGCGCTTCGTGAATACAAACATGCTTCCGGAGGCCAAAACACTTCAGAATATAAGAGCGTACACACAGAGAAAAATTTAGATATTTGCCAACTGAAATTCAGTTACTACTACTCACATTCGGTTATTGAGAATTTCAGTACGTTGGCACAACTTATCATTAGTTTTCACAACAAAATTCGGTTAAGTCAACTAAATTTTAGTTCCAACACCCAAAATATTTAGAAATCTACTGTAAATATATTAGTACTAACTGAATTTATAAGTTGTTACCACTAAAATACACTTTTCAATTCGGTTGGCACTTTATTTCTCTGTGTGTATTCATGTCATCGTTAGTAAAATAAGGAATTTGTTTATATTCTATTCCTTCAACAAAAAATTTGATTTTTCTAAAGAATGTAGTTTTTGAGTGGAACAAGCTCATTGGTTTACAAATACATATGTTAATTTTACTGCCCCACCGGGAGTAATGAGAGGTTCATCATTAAAACCTGAACTCGATATTACGATATCGCTTATGCCTGTTTCAAATTTCAATGAATCGGACCACTAAGTAAGAAATGGCCGAATTATTTCCAAAAATGTTGTGATGCATCCCACTGTTTCATTTTAACTATTTGCGTAAAAAACATTTAAAGTGACTATAACCAGAGCTTAAATATACAATATATTTAGTGTATTAAAGCCTTTTCATGTGTTAACAAGAACTTTGTTTCGAGGTATGAGGATTCATACTTTTACATGTTTATCCTTTTAAAATGCGTTGGTAAATATTAAATAACAAAAATGTGATGATTGTTTTAAGAATTCACAAATTTGTTTTTAAGTATGACAGAAATCTAAATAACACCGTTCGACACAAATTTGAATTCATGAGATAGTTAAATATATTCTGGAAGAAGATTTCAATATAACTAGATCAATTCGTTGAGTTGCTTTAATTAGGAATTAGGAAATCTTTCGAATTTTTGAACGAAAATTTTTTATTTCGAATCCAAATAAATAATCAAGATTTTTTTGTCAATTTTTGGTGTTTAACGGTCTGTTTTTGTAAGACGTGTCACTCAAAAAATTCGTGTAAATGAGTGAAGAAATTCATTTTGGGGTTTTGTATCGCAAATGTCACTTTGAATTGAGTGAAAACGTAAGAGCTGTCGTTTTCGTCTCTTTTTTTGGTTTCCACAATGCGATTTGAAAAGTCACAAACGTCAAAAACAGACGTTCACAAAAAAGTATTCGTCAAAGAAAAAAGGCAACAGAATTTAATATTAAAAAAAATACAGTAAAACTCGGTTAAGACGACCCCTCGGTTAATACGAACTAATTTAAAAGTTCCGACGTTTTGGCAACAATTTTCATATAAAATACATCTTTTAATACGAACTCGGTTAATACGAACCCTCGGTTATTACGAACTGTTTTAAGCAGTCCCAAAAACTCGTTTTCATACAAACTACCATGTTTAGTACACTCTTTATCCGTTTAATGGGAAAGACCTAATATGAATTTCATATCAGTGGATGACTTTCTAGATATAGATGCTAATGTTTTGACGTCACATACTTTATCAGGTTAATCCTGCCGATGTTGGAAATTTGTCAAGTGATATATTCCAACAAAATCGTGTGCCGAAGAAGCTGACAACCATATTTTGGTAATAGAAAAACTTAAAACGAATAAAATCGTTAATTTAGTCATTCAGAAAAAAATAACACGTTTTTTTTTTTTTTTTGTTAATGAAGAATTTTAATTGAATTTTTAATTGTGAATGCATGAAATGCTAATTTTATTTTTTATTTATGTAAAAATCTTGTTTTTGTTTTAATAAATACATATTTTTAATCGTTAAAAATACCCGCTTAATACGAACCTCGCTTAAGACGAACTAATTTTTTTGGTCCCTCGGAGTTCATTTTAACCGGGTTTTACTGTAATACTATTTAACAAAAAATTGTAATAAAAAAAAGAATAATGATTTTTATTTCTATTTTCATTTATATTTATATTTATTTACATTTTTAGTTGTAAATGTTTCTGTTTTTTTTTTTATACAAATTATATTTTTATATCCACTTTTAAAACAAAATAAATTAATTTCTAAACAAAATAAATTAATTTTTTTTTCAAGCAAAAATCAGCTGTTTTTGTTATATTTCATTTATAGTGTTGGGTTACCATCTACCAACGAAAAATGAGTTATTTGTATATGAAATAAACTAACAAAAACCGAAAAGCAATGTCATGGCAATCTCAACTGTTTGACATAACATAAAGCTTAACGTACTCAAACGTAAGTCACACGAACGAATTATAAAAACTCATTTCCTTACGTATTCGTTCAGGTGCCACACGTTCGTCTGAAATTATACACGTATTGTAAAAACAAGCCGTAAATTTGTTGTAAATTGATTTCTTTTGAGTTTTACTTTCATATTTTTTGAAAAATGTCGATGTATTGGCTTATAATATTGGAATTTACTATGTACTAGAAGATCAAATTACTACAAAATTTGTACTTCATAGTACTACCCAGCAAAAAATAGTGCTTACCCAGAAACGCTTCCGGAAGGCATTAGTTTATATCGAAGAGCTTCTAAAGCAAATAAAGAAGGCATGATTTTTGTTCGCGATGTCCCACTTGGTCGGTCTCTTTTAAAGCGCTTCTTTCATGGGCTCTTAGAAGCAATTAATTCATGCCTTCTTAGGCACTAAGAAGCGTTTTTTTGTATGTTGACAACATTAGTGCTTCATGGTATGCATACTTTATTTGCTTCATTGTAAGCATTATTAACTGCTTCAAAGAAAGCATTCTGGGAAGCACGACAGAATGCCTTCCTTAATTGCTTTATAGTATGCAAGGCGGTGAAGCGCTATTTTGGAAGCATACAAATGTAGTTACTGCATACCAAATACACGTTATTTTTTGCTGGGTATGGTCATTTTCAATTCAATTAACCACCAAGACGTATGAGTTATATTAGATAGAATTGTTAATTAATAACACTCATACGCAGTGTGAACCCATGCACACACTATGGTTCTCCAATAGGGTAGTAAGATTTATTTTGCCATTGTTCGCTAGAGTTATGAAACAATTTTTGTTGTTTAATGTTTGCATATAAAAAGTCGACAAAAATCGCAGAAACATATTTTTTAGTTCTTGGTCGAAGTAGCTGCAAGGAGCTGCAATAAACAACATACATTTAACGAATAATTTCGTAAAGCAGAGTAACAAAATACGTAGTTGATTTAAATTTTACATCCAAAAAATTGTTGCCAAAAAACTGATAAACATCAACTTAAATTTAAGAGAAAAATTGTGTAATACAATTTTGTTAGTGTTTCATAACCAAACAACTGGTAAACATTGACTTAAAACTTTATTTTGGAAAAAATATGGCATAATTTATAAATAGACTGCGTTAAATATATATAATTACAAATTATTTTTGCAGTTTTTTTTGAATATTAAAAACACTTTTTTAAAACTTATTACTGTTTTTTAGAGTGTGATAAATTATCTCTTATTGCGTAAAATTAAAGAGATTACTTAATTGATTTAAGAGGAAAATTGTGTAATACAATTTTGTTAGTGTTTCATAACTAAACATTGGCTTAAAACTATATTTTGGAAAAAATATTGCATAATTTGGAAATACACTGCATTAAATATCTATAATAACAAATGATTTTTGGCATTTTTTTTTTGAATGTGAAAAAAAAAAATTTTAAACTTATATCTGTTTTTAAGAGTGCGATAAATGATAGCGTAAAATTTAAGAGATTACTTAATTGATTTAAGAGAAAAACTGTGTGATGGTATTTTGTTAGTGTTTCAAAACTATAATTACTTACATATAACGGCAAACAAAGAAGAACAAAAAATTAAGATAAATTAAAGAATTAACACCTATTTGGAAAATATTGTGGTTGAAATCACTGCATATTCATATAAATTAATGTCTCCATCACATTTTTGAGACTGGCCATAACCGTTAGTTTTTAATTGTTTGAATATGAGCAAAGAGTATAAACAAATGGAGAGACCACTCTTCCCGGGCAAGCAAATGAAAACATCTTGTTGATAAAAAATTTTTGCTTAAAACATTCACTTTTATGTTGCTTATATTTTGTTTTTTTTTTCTATTAAAATTTAATGTATTTTAATTTTATCTTGCTTATTTTATAGTTATAGTTTTAAATACATAAACATTTTATTAAATTATAATTCAGAAACATGATAAAAATTAATTTAAACATTTAAATTTATGAAACATGTTTTCATTTCCTCGGTGCGAGTTGACGAACAAATGAAAAGAGGGCAGATTGAGAGAGACTGAGGTGCATACAAAACCCACTGATATGAGTTAAAGAATTTGTTAATGCAATTACGTTTAACAATTTTTTATAAATTTTTAAAAAAACTTAGTTTCAGATCGGTTAATGTGGAACAGCTTAAGGCGGGTAATGAGGGATACGATACTATTCCATATTACACTCACAGTATTTTATTAAGATCTAATGTATCAATTTTGAATTATATTTAGTATTAATGTATATTTTAATTTATTTGACTTTAATACAAATAATAATTCTCTTCTATGTGATTTAAAACATTTCATAAATATATTATTCATTCATTTTTAATTCACTTGTGAAATAGTATTAAGTTTTACAAGGTGTATATTTCATTTCTTAACTATTTGTAACTATTATAAAACTATCTTCTCTTCTAAAGTGGGATACACGCGTTTTTTCACATATTTCGAAAAGCAACCAATCTGGTCAAAATATTTTGAAATAAAATATTTCGATTTTTTACATTTTTGATAGATTGATAAATGTTATCATGTCATATATTCTAGACCTAATAAATAACTTTGAAAGCTTATAATCTTTGATTGTTTCAAAATAAAAGTTTTTAATATATCACATCACAATTATCTCTGAAAGCTAAGTTTATGTCGATATTGTTCTACACACTGAGGCGTTTTTTTGAATGATATTCACAAATTTTTGCATAGAAGCAATGAAGTCAAACTTTCCATTCACTTAATAAACAGGATTTATTAAAAACACTAGTTGCATAAAAAATATATAGCTTTTAAGAAAATTTTCGTTCACCTTGTGAAGAAAAGTTCAATTAGTTAACTGAAATTTTTCATTATTCCTCTAAAATCCTTGTTGACAAAAAATTACCAAAAAGATAAAATTCGTAACTGATTCTGTATTTTTTTTTTCAGTTTAATAGTTTAAAAATTATTTTGATTTGATTGCGGGTAATGTGTAAAAGTACCCCACATTACCCACCATATTTGAGCTTGTAGACATTTTGGGTCCCTAAGCTTTTCGTGTATAACTTTTTTTTGCAATAAAGAAAATGCATTTTTGTAATGAACGCAGTTAGACAAAAGTGAAGTTTTACTTTAACATTGACTTTGTAAATTGATCGTCAATACTTTGGCGGAAAACTATAGAAAAAAATAGGTATTCCATATTATCCGAACTTACTCTAAATGTGTCCAAATCAACCACAAGTAGGCTCTTAAAGGACTCCCAGGAGAGTACTTGCCAAAAACTGATGTCTGTGCCAAGCTTATTACCCCACCACAAAACTGCTCGAGTTGAATTCGCTTAAAGGAATTTACAAACCAACTGGATAAAGGTAAGTCAATAATCGTTGCTGTTGGTAGGACTGTTTAAACACAAATTTCTTAAAAATGTGTTTTTTTCTGATGAGAAAAATTTAATATTGATGTTCCCGATGGTTTTAACAGCTATTGAAGAGACCTTTCGCAGGCGGATCCTTCATAGTTTGGGGAGCATTTTGTTTCGACGGTATGGTTGATTTGGCGTTTACAAGCACCAGAATGAATTCTTCTGAGTAAAGTACATCTGTATTAGTGCGTCGATTATCTGAAGAACGGTCCATATAAGTATGAATCATCATATATCCAAACATCAATAATACACTATCACCCGTATTCATAAAATATTAAACAGAACTCTAAATATTAACTTTTAAACAATGTTAAAAAAACATGTATTTTAATCTAATATTCGTTTGTGAATACAGTTTTAAGGCTTAAAACGTATTTCAACTAAAATGTATTTGAAATCTGAATTATGATTTTTTGTGAATACGGCCGTAAATATACACTTAAGCTCTCGTGATAAGTACTTTTAAATGGTTTTCAGCAAATACAAGGAGCAACCTCATGTATGCTAAACACTCACATGTGATTATTTAATCTTATGTAAATAAGACAACTGTTATTTGTACTTGGGTTAATATTTATATAAGTAAAAGCAGTGGAAACATTTTCTTGATTTTTAACCGAACAAAAATAACATCTCACATACAATTCATAGATCAACAATAAAATTAAAACCTTTTTTGCCAGATTTGGATTCAGCGTACATAGGTCTATTTAAAAAGATCTGTTTCAAAGCCAGGTTTAAAAATATAAACATTAATGCAACATTTTAAGAAGTTTTTATTTAATTTTATTTTTTTTTTTTTTTTAATTTTGATGTTTAAATTTTTGTAAATTGAATTCTAATAAGTTTTATTTATATTAATATTTTTTTTTTTTTTTAGAAAATTTTTTTCGCCATAATTGGGTTCAGCGGGCACAGTTCTATTGAAAAGATCTGTTTCAAAGCCAGATTTTTTTGGTGTCGAGTAGTGTAATCAGGATTAAAAACATAAAAATTAGTACGAATTTTTAAGAATTTATTTTACTTAATTTTATTATTTTTTTTAATTTTGGTGTTTAAATTTTTGTAAATTGATTTCTAATAAGTTTTTTAAACTCGCTATATTTTTGACTCATAATATAAAAATTTATGTTTCAGTAATTATGTCTACCTACATATCGTTGTATTCCATTCACCATTCTAATCACCAAGACGTATGAGTGATATTAAGTAAAATATGTAATAAATAACACTCATACGCCGTGTATTTACTTATTGTGTAGAATAGGTTATGGAGAAAATAAAAGCAGTGAGATATGTGAGTTATGTAAGTATGAAGAACAAAAAGATGTGAGTTATTGAACGGAACCATTTAAAAATATGTTTATTTGGAGTTAAAACAACTAATTAGGACAATAGAATGTCAGAAAGACGTGCATCATTAGCCCTAAAGTAAGTTGCAAACTATGATTACGAGGGGAAAATATGACTTTTTTCATAATCTCAAGCCTTTTGATATTTTCAAATAAATTCTAACTAAAATGATTAAAAAATTGTGATTTGCTGTAAATTGGGTTTCTAATAAAGCAATTAAAACCTAAAACGGCAAAAAAAAAACAATCAAGTTCTGACAATTTTCCCCGGCATCTGATGTTTTGCAGAACACTTAATAAAGAACATCTTGTTCGATATTTTCCAAACAGAATTAAAAATCGATTAAGTTAAAAAAAATTAATATCTCTTACATTTTTGAGTCAAAATTTGTCCTTAAATTATAAAAAAATTTTAATTTTTAAAATATCATCAAGCTTCTACAATTCAGATTCTAACAAAGTTTCAACATTTCTTGCAAAAATGTTTTCACCAGAGAGCGCTTATTTGTATTTATTAATTTGGTTTTCTAATACAACAAGACGCAGTATATAAATAAATTTGTTTGCTTAAAAGCAAATAAAATAAAAATGTTCAATAAAGAATTGTCTCATGTAAAGAATGCTTGCTCAAAAATTTTTACATTTTGTATTCATCCTAATTTATCAAGTGAAACAAACCAAGATTTGTACATCAAAATAAATACAAAATATTTGCAATTCGTTGCGATACTTAGGGATCTATAGCTTTTTCGTCAAAAAGCACCGTTATTAGTTTTGCACACTGTGTTGTCATCGTTTTTTACAAAATCAATCTAAGAACTATAACTTATTTTCTCATATTTTGTTATTTTTGATACAGTTTCATGAATTTTATCTACTTGATGTCGATATTTTAAGTTTAAGTTGTATCTACTTGGTGGAAATCTGATTTTACGAATATTTTAAGAGTATCAAAATTGCACATTTTAAACTACTCAATTTTCATAATAATGTAATTCAACGCCTGCTGATTGATTTTTAAGTTTAATCCCTGTTCCTTTTTGTAATCTAAATTGATTAAAGTAATCAGAATTTTCATTAAAATTTCAGTTTTGTGTGTTTTTAATCGATGTTGTATTTTTTTATAGAAGATTTCACACCCAAGGTCGAAAATTTTGTAATTTGAAACCTTTTTCATTCTCGTCGCTGGTTTAAAGTCTAAAAAGCTCTTTATAGCCATCCTTTTGCGGTTTTCGAGATTTAAATAAACCACTCTGAAAGATTTATTACACAACATTTATTTCTTTAGTTTTCAACGTTCTATTTGCTATTTGCAACGACTAATTTTTTTGTAAAAATGTATTCCAAACAAATTATTCTAAAAAGCGAGAATTCGCTACATTTCGCTTAGAATTTCAAATTTTTCTTCAACGCTTCAAATTTTTCACTTAATTTGGTGTGTAAAACTTTTTTTTTTACTTTTCATTTAACAAATTTATAATGGAAACTAAATGTAAAAACTTTTTCCCAAGCATTCTTTATTTTCAATGTTTGGTTAAGTAATTTCCAGCGTATCTGTGACGAATGTTAAATGTAATGATCTAAATAGTTTTACTTACATCTACACTGCGAGAATTCTCTGCATGATATTAATGAATTTTTACACTAGATCTATGAAATGTCGCCGAAACTAGTCCATTGAAACTTTTCATTAAATTAATGCATTTTTTCTTAAAATTTAATGAAACCCATTCACTAATGAAAATGTAGCATTAAAAACAGTTTCGTTAAAACTATGAAGCTTTTTCATAAAGTTTAAAAAATCTTAATTCACACTGTGAAGAAAACTTTATCAGTTTCAATTTCATTGAAAGTCGTCTAAGAAATTCTCTCTGTGTTCTAAAAGCAAATGCAACTCAATTGATTTAAAAATGTTGAAAGTTTTTGACCAAAGTAAGTCATTTTGTTAACAAATGATTGTTTGTACAAAAATTTCTTCTAAAATAAAATCCATTACATTAAAAGTATCAAAAGAACAGACCTCAACAAAAAATACATGTTTGGTATTCTAAATGGTAGACTAAAGGCTTCATTACTCGAGCGGATACGTTTCGTAAACGTACGGCAAACTCAATATAATGTGTAAAAATAG
Organism: Delia radicum; assembly: GCA_021234595.1. Taxonomy (NCBI): domain Eukaryota; kingdom Metazoa; phylum Arthropoda; class Insecta; order Diptera; family Anthomyiidae; genus Delia; species Delia radicum. The sequence continues at coordinate 293,749,262 of CM037851.1, read as the reverse complement.
TGTTTACAACAAAGATGTTTGTGACGGATTTGCGGAAAGTAATTTCTGTTTAAAATAGATTTTATCTTCAGCTTTCAAACTAATGAGTTACATAGAGACAAAACAACAACATTGTCTTCTATTTTCTATTAACTCATATACTGTTTCATAAACGAGTTGCGTTTCGAATCCGCTAGAGTATTTTGGGCTTAAGTTTAACATACATTATGTAGACTGAAACCTAAATAAATATACACTTAGGAAATTATGTTGGTAAAGACGACAGCAATTGTAGTTAAAAACAAATGAAATTTCATTTAAAAAAAGGACGACTTACATTTCATTAAATTCAACTAACATTGTCACTTGTTGTTTAATGTTCAAAAAATGACTAACAATTGTAGTAAAAATGAACCACATGGTAGTAAAAAATAAACCAAAAGTTTTTTTTTTTATTTTTTTAAATAACAAAAAACAACTGTAAAAAATGAATGTAAAATCATAAAACAGTCATTTGATGTGAGTTGTTTTTTAAATGAACTACAAAGTTAGTTAAAAATTTTATTTGTTCTACAAATGACTTACATTTACATTAAAAATAATGAAACTGTATTACAACCCAAACTACTACATATTTTTAAAGCAGAAGTTCCCTGAGTGTAACATTTCTTAAAGTACCTGGGAGCTTTTAAAAACTTTCGACACACATTTCAGATAATGGTCATTCAAATTTCATTGAACTAGGTATTTATATTTTCCTAGTAAATATGGAGATTACGTATTTTTTCTTTTTCCAAAATTCATTATAATTCGCGTTTAATCGCTGCTCAAAGTTCGGGGTTTTAACTATTGTGTAAGATATACACAACCAAATTTTTTTTTTATATATAGAACATTTTTGGTCTTCATAGTTTAGTAACGCCATGATGCTGGTTAGGAAAAGGCCCTAGCCACGTGTTTGATTACTAAGAAGACAAGAATGGAGCAAAATTGATGATTAATATGTTTTTTGTTAAAGCTCTGTTTATTCTGGAGGCTCTAGCTTTTGTGAAACTTCGGGTTCTGATGAGATCTTTAGCCAGATCAAAATACTAGTATCAACCTAGCTAATATGTTTCATTTTCTTTTCTTTTGTAAATATACGGTGGTTGAAAGTTCGTTATAAATAAAAAATAATATAACAATAATCACGATGTATATAAAAACAAAAAACTAATAAAACTGTTCAATGTTTGAATTATCATAGCTGTGGAACCTGTCAACAGGAAAATAAAATGTTGGTGTCATATTAAAGACCAAATCCTCTTCTTTAAACAGTGATGCACAAAATTAAAGTTTTTCGCACAAAGTAAAACAAAATTGATAAAATGTCCTTAATTCGCAAATATCTTAAAAAACCCATAATTAATTTCTTTGAAATTTTTTTTGCTGTTATCTCAAAATATCACGTACAAAATTTAAAATATACTTTTTCTAAAAGTATCTATGACATTTAATATAAAATAGAGTGTATTTCCCTAATAAAAATTTCAATATTTTTTGCAACGCATTTTAAAGTCAATATGCATGTTGAACAGAAAACCACATGTAGTTATACGGCGTACCCAGGTTTCGCTAAAACATCCCATGTCGTTTCAAAAGCACATTTAAACTTATATTCTTAAACAAATTATTTAAATAGCTATGTTCATTAAATGAAAGATAATAATCTCTGGTATTCCACAAAACTATCAGTAGTAATAATTCAGGACCAAAAATTTAGCAATAAGAAAAAAATCTACCTAAGATGAGTGACTTTTGCTTTAGTCTGTCTATTTGAACGTATATTTTTTTGCAAGTTGACCACACTAGATTATGAATCTCTATAAGCATTTACAAATACACATTTAATCTTTATTAAATTTAATTATTTATTTTGTCTTTTATTTAACTATTAGACAATTACTTTCACAATCCGGTGACAACGCAAAGTTGCTTCAATCCACAATTTTGTTTTATGTATGAAAAACATGGTTGGTTTTTTTGTGTCTTGCTAGAGTTGTACCTTTTAGTATCATTTTCCTCGTCACTACTACATCTTGACATGCCGCGAAGTCTATTTTATTCATTAATGTGCTAATCAGCACAAATTTGGTAGCAAAATAAATTAGTAAAACATTAGTAAAATATTAGTAAAACATTAGTACAAAACAGTTAAGTAATGAATAAGTATAAGTAAAATTTTAGTTTTAAACATAATTTTAGCGAAAAAAAATAGTATACCAGATTTTCAAGACGTTTTACTTACTTTTCTACTAATTTATTTTTTTGAGCCTAATTCAAATGCTTGTTATTGCTAAACTAATGAGGATAAGTATGCATTACAGTGAAGTCAAACTTAAAATATAAAATTTTTCTTTTGACATATTTATTTAAAACAGTTAAGGTTTGTGAAGGATAAAATTTTTGGAAGGACATTTATTTCGACAAATAATTTTGTGCAGTACAAGAGCACAGAAGATTATCTAACATCTGATATCCATATAAGCATCATTTAATGAGTTTAAATATTTAAATAGTATGTTTAAAAATTAACTTTAAACGTCCTTTTGAGAGAGCACAGGATGTGATAATGAAAATCGAAGTACACAGTCTAGCTCCATGTGGTTTCCTTTATCACATGCATATTTTGCATGCGTGGCAAAAAATATTAAAATTTGCCGTACGATGCTATGCGAATATACAAAATTTTATATTAATATATCTTTAATATAATTTTAGAAAATTCCGTTTATTTTTGAACACCTCTGATTTTCAACAGCAGCGATTAACGTGAACTGTAACGAATTTTCGAAAAAGAAAATATATGTAAACTCCATATTTACTAGGAGTATGTTTATACCAAGCTTAAATAAAATCAGAATAGGTCAAGTTGAAAATCTCGTTTTTTGTGCTCATTATTTTTGAAATGTCCCAACTAGTTATATCCTAAGAATACTAATATGATTTGTAAAATTACTTTTGTTAGCCACAAACAGAATAAAAAGGTGAAAAGTCTTTGTAGAATTTGTTGTTGGTAATAGACGAACTATAACATTAACGTCAATATAAAGTTCGAAAACGAGGGAATTTCAGTATGGTGTTTTAATATTTAAGATTTGTTAACAACGTGTTACAAAAGTTCATACAACTTTTACTCACTTACTGTATATTATTTATTCCAATTCTCTAGACAGACAGACAAACAAATATACATATTAAAATATAACCATGTTATTTTGAAATTAAGGGGAAAGTCCAAATTTAAATAAATTAAAAATATAAAATGTTTAAGAATTGTAAAAAGACAGTTAACTCAAAAGTTTTACACTGGCTCAAGTAACTAACAAATTTGCATTTGACATTTCAAAAAATTAGTTTAGGGGTGCCTATTACCTTAAAACAATTTGCACAATTTTTAAGTGTTAAAGAGCCTAAAGTTTAAAGTTTTGCGTCAGATACGAACGCATAAAATTGAACACAATTTTAATTCGCTTTAAAGTGAATCGAAATCACAACTAATTTGACAATTAAATATGATTTGGGGTTATCTTATATTCTAAAAGCTGATATTTAGAATAAATTTTGATAAGGATAAAGAATAATAAAAGTAAATGAGGTGACAAAGTAGAGAGTAGGATAAATAATAATATTAGGTGAACGGTTTAACGATAATAGGGTTATGATAGATTAACATCGTAACTCGCGTGTATTTGCTCATCTTATTATTTGTAATACACTGATAGAAAAAAATTAGTAAAACTTTTTGTTAAAAAAAACTAAAGATTAATGAAACTGAATATTATTCAAGTATACTCTATATTTCTTTATTACTATATTGTCCTAACAAATAATCTATAGATTATTTTTTATCAAATTTATTAATTGACCACTTTCAGGAATGTGTTGATAGACCTATTTCGGGAATTTCCTAGGTTCCCATCATCACAACACGTTTTGAAAGAAGTGACAATCCCATGCAAACATCAAACATTCATATAAACTAGTTAGCCCACTTAAATTAGAACTAGTACATGAGCTCGAAGTTACAGATTATCACCATTGATCCAAAATAAATTGAAGACTTGTTCTTTATGTGCAAACTTCACCTTTGGTAGATATACAATACTCTTTTTGTTTTTATTCTCCTTTTTATTATAAACATTATATCAAACTTGTAAAAAAGACAAAGTACGGTCTTACTTTACTTCCCCTTTACATCTTGTTTTTAAATAAAACAAAACAAGTGTAAAAATAAAAAGGAGAATAAAAAAAAGCGTGTATTGTATGTCCAACAAAGGTAGAGCTTGCACATAACAAACAAGTTTTTAATTTATTTTTTGATCAATGGTGATAATCTTTAATTTCGAGCTCATATATTAGTTCTTACTTAGTGGGATAACTAGGTTATATGAATGTTTGATGTTTGGGATTGTCACTTCTTTCAAAACGTATTCTGATGATGGGAGCCCAGAAAATTACCGAAATAGATCTATCAACACATTCCTGAAAGTGTTCAATTAATAAATATGAAGACAAAAACTCTATATATTATTTGTTAGGACAATATCATAATAAAGAAATATAGAGTATGGCCTCGAACTTGAATAATTTTCATTTTCATTGCACAATGAAAGGACGAAAAAACATTATTTTTATTTTTAATAAAAATTATATCAAACTCCTACTGAAAATTAGTTAAAAATGATACTGCAGCACAAACTGCTAAAATTAGCAGATTTTTTACTAAATATTAATTAGTAAGATAAGAATAGCAAAAAAAAAATCTGTTGTATTTACAAAATAAAATTCTTATATTTGAGCTAATTTTAGTTAAATATAGCAGCAAATTAATCTGCTAAAATCAGCAAAAAGTTTGCTAAATATTAGTCGACGAAAAAAATCATAAAAAAATATGAAATTTTCAAAGTTGTTTTTTTGATTTTTTTTCAAGCGAATAAAAATCTGCTATACTGAAATAAACAATTTACAATTTTTTAGCAAAATTTCTGTTGATTTTCGGAAAATATACTGTTATTTTGCTTAATATAGCTAAATATAGCAAAAATTGTGCTCATATTACAGTTTTTGTTTGCTGTTTTTAGTCTACAAATATTTAGTATTTTTTCCAATAAAATTATGAATAAAAACAAAAAATTCTCATCACGTTTACATCATTTAGAGCAAATGAGAAATTTATTTCCGGTATAACGGACAAGGAATTGTTTGCTAAACGAACAATTCGATATTAGTTCAAGACACCAAATAAACAACTCTGTAACAATTTTCTGTCATCACAAATATGAATATAATAAATATTGGAATTTTGTTTCTGGAATCGAAAAATTGTTTATTTTTTATCATTTCAGTGTTAGTATCCAATCGATTTCAAGAAAAATACATTCAAAATAGTTTGTAGTTCAAATTAACTGAGAATGCAATTTAACATAAATTATACATCACTTAAAATCCGATCTATTTAGTTTTCGTTTAAATCAAATGTTTTTTTTTTATTTATATTTAAATATCGCCTAAATAACTAACAAATACATAAGAACAAATGAGTAAAAATAAATGTTCAAATTTTATGTACAGATCAGTAAAAATAAAACTTATATTCAGTTATTTTATTTATTTAGTTTTTATTTTATAGAGAAGCAGCACTCAGGAAATTCTTCCTAACTATTAATGTGTTGCTTTCTTTGAAAAGGGGATAGGGGAGAAATGAAAGAAGCGGAAAGATGAAGGTCTTCAAGCAAGGCAACACTGTTATTGCGCAAGATGATAAGTCTTAGAACAGTTGTTGCTCGCCAAATAAAGGAGAAGCCTTTTGTTCATAAATTGAAGCCTTTTGTTGATAGATCTGATTCATTATTTTGCTTCGGTGGGATGAAGTGCTGTGGGAACATCGAAGGTGGACGCTGAGGTACGTAAATGTAGTTAAAAAATAATGTAGTTAAAAAGAAATGAAAATTTCACTTAAAGAAATAACGACTTACATTTCAGTAAATTCAACTAACATTGTGATTTGTTTTTTAATGCTCAAAAAATGTATAACAATTTTTGAAAAAATTAACAACATGTTCGTAAAAAATAAACAAACATTTATTTTTTCTTATTTTTTTAAAAAACGAAAAACTACATGAAAAAATAAATGTAAAATAATAAAGCAGTCATTTAGTGTGGTTTGTTTTTTTAAATGAACTACAAGGTTAGCAAAAAAAGTTAATTTGTTCTACAAATGACTGAAATTTACATTAAAAATAAAGAAACTGTATTACAACTCAAACTACTACATATTTCCAAAGCAGAAGTTCCCTCAGTGTACATATTATTATTCTAAATTGATGTTGTCGCCGCCGGGAATCAAACCCGGTACCATCTGTGTACAACAGTACCATTTGTACAAACTTTTTTAAATCTCTTGTAATTTGAATTGAAAAAATGTTGTATACCCATGAGCAAATAATCATATGTTATCATGTATAAAGTGTCATGTTAGTTGGTATCCGAAAATGGAGGGTATATGGCCGTAAATGGCTCATACATGACCATATAAATTTAGATTATACATATATGTTAATATTTCTATATTTGCAAAATTCTGCATATGTACACACAGAAAAAAATGTTGTTAGTTGCCAACTGAAATTCGCTTAATAGGACTCCAAATCGGTTATTACGAATTTCAGACAGTTGCACAACTTTATATTAGTTTTCACAAAAAAGTTCAGCTAATTCAACAGAATTCTAGTTGCAACACCCAAACTTTTCAGAAATCGAATGTAAATATCGTTCTACTAACTGAATTTGCAAGTTGTTGTCAACATATACTTTTCAATTCGGTTGGCACTTTATTTCTGTGTGTGTATATTTATTTGGTTTTTGTTGTTTGTCTCTGAGGTCCGATTAAATTAAGAACTATTAAATGAATCAGGCCTCAGAGCCAAGCAACATAATTGAAAACCATTCCTAACAAAAAATTATGGCTATTACTAAGCCCTTTATTGGATTGTTTCGGAAAATGGTGTGGCAATTTAATTTTCAATAAATAAAAAAATAGAAAAAAAAATAATTTCTTCTAAATTTTTGAAATTATTTTAATTTTTGTTTTGACTGAAATTTCAGACATTTTCTTTTATTTCTTCCAAAAAAATAGGGAAGAAAATATATAAACTCAAAATTATAAGTATTTTTATTAAGATTAATAAATACAACAATTAATAACTAGTAACTGGTATGTCCTTGTTATTTGTGTTAAAGTAATGCAGGCAGTAAGTTGGTGTAATTACTGGTAGTAAGAAAAATAATGACATTTCATTACCGTTTCTACACTGGGTACACAATAAAACCAAGAAAACAGTGTGTGTATTCAAGTCGTTACATTTTTTTAATAGTGATGGCGGAAATTAAACTCGATAGCGGTTGAGACAGTTTTGACATATGCATGCAACAAGATGAAAAAAATTAAAGGTCCTTTTTAGGGAACAGGCTACAATAGGGAACATTCCCCTAGTATTAAACTTAAATTAGAACAGTTTCTCACCCACATAAATATGACGTAGTTATTTATATGTTTCTAAATTATTGTTTAATCGATATTTTAGTTAAAAAACTACCCATTAAAATACTTTTATTACCACAAAAAAAAACACACTCATACACACACACATTTAATTTTTAAACAACACCACATAAATAAATATTTTAACATTTACGCCATAAATTCATCACCCAAAACATTCTTGTCAATGTATATGAAAATATATTTCAACTACTATAATACACTATTTACAGATTTGTTTTAGAAATTTAAAGCGTTATTATCGGAGAAGACCAAAAATGGCAAAATCCGAGATGTTTAACTAACCAAAACTGAAAATCAGCGAGCTGATTTTAGCAAAAAAAATAGTAGATTCAGCAAAAGTTTTGCCAACACTTAGTAGATTAGAAATAAAAAAGCCTTGGTAAAAATTAATAAATTTGTTGCTGAATTTTAGTACATAGACTGAAAAAAACGCAAAAAAAATTGTAAAAAAATTGTAATTTAGTTAATATTTTTGCTGAAAATCATAAAACATATTTTTGTGATTCTTTTAAAAATAATTACAATAATTACGAAATATAAAAATTTTCATTTTCCCACATTGGCGACATGAATTAATTTAATATCTGAAAATATATAGAAATAAATATATATAACATAACAAAAATTTTCTTTCAACTACTTACATCAATGGTTGTCTAAATGATGCTTTCTTTTAAAGGACGCAACTGCCGAAGATAATTATAGAAACGAAACGAAAAAATAAACAACAACAAACGAAACGAAAAAACAACCCTTTTTTTGCAATAAGAAAAAGGAGCCATACAAATCTACCTAAGATGTGTGTCTTTGTCTTTCGCTTTACTCTGTCTACATGTCTGTATATGTTTGTTTGCAATCTGACCACACTAGATTATTAATCTTTTAACATTTATTATAGAAATACATATTAAATTTAAATATTTTCTTTTGTCTTTTATTTTATTAATAGACAATTATTTTCACAACGCAAATTTAAGTTGTTTTATGTATGAAAATCAGATACAGAAGTCTTCCATGGTTGATTTTTTTATATGTCTTATTAGAGTTGTACTTTTTAGTATCATTTTCCTCTTATCTACTACATCTTGACATGCCGAGACATCTGCTTCATTCTGCGTATATCTTTCAATCTGGTTATCGTCCACACTATTAATGTGCTAATCAGCACAATCTTTTTAGCAAAATTAATTAGTAAAACATTAGTATATTAGCAAAACATTAGTATAAACAGTTAAGTGCTGAATAAGTATAACAAAAATTTTAGCTGAAAACACGATTTTAGCAAAAAATTTGCTAAAAAATAGTATACCTGATTTACAAGACGTTTTACTAACTTTTGTACTAACTTATTTTTTTGAGTGTACACGATCGGTCCAATTTTAAGCACATTATCGATTGTGTGCAGCTGTATTTCCTCCTCTTCAATTTTTGTGAACAAAAATTCGTTCAACATGACCCGATTACGATCGCCATTGACTGTAACGGCCACTCCTTGCTCATTTTCGAAGAAAAATGGCCCAATTATGCCTCTGGACCAAAATCCGCACCAAACAGTGACTCGTTTTGGGTGAATCGGCACACATTCTGCAACATTACCATGATTTTCAAAGTAATGTCGCAATATTTCCCAGCGTTGTTCAAGCGTATGCACAACCATATTCGTTCAGCGGAAGGATAAAACTAATTATCTGTCAAATCAGACATGAGCTAAGTGTTACCATTCACGAATAAGCACTAGTAGAAAAAAAAAAACGTTAGATGGCGGACCCTTTATGAGTAAATTGTAGTTTTTCATATAAAAATTACACTGTACAACACAAAAAAAATTACAAGGTCCGACCAATAAATTTTGATAGAAGAGACAAAAAAAAGACACGTGTATCGGCGTTTTGAAAGTTACATCTGGGTTTCATTTTAGGGGGAGTTAAAGTTTCCCCAAAATGCAAATTTTGTATTGTCAAACGGCATAGAAAATCGAGTAAAGCTTGCGTTTAAAGTATATGGTGTTTCAGCAAATTTATGTAAAATGTTACGGAGAACATTCTTGTAAAATATGTTAACCCTCTAACTCCTCAAGGTAAGGGTCGTTTTTGTCCTTCTTTTAAAAAAAGAGCACAAAAACACCATTAAAACAGGGATTTAAGGGGATAAAATGTTCCGCAAAAATACTCGCAATAAAATTTTACAATAAGTTCCTGAATACAACTAAACGGAAAATTCAACCAGAAAGTCAGAAATAAGACGCAATAAAAGAGACTTTAGGGTTAATTTCGCATTTATTAAGAATTGTATTTTCAAGTACCCTAAAAAATTAGCATGAAAAAGAAATAGTTCAAATTTAACTAAAAATCAGTAATATCTCTATTATTTTACCTTCGATAGCAAATTTGGATAGGGAGTATTCATTAATTACACTTTTTTGAGCTGTAGGCAATTCCACTTTATTACACTGTACAACACAAAAAAAAAAAATTACAAGGTCCGACCTATAAATTTTGATAGATTGCCAGCTGTTCTTTGGCTGATTAGATCCGTTACATTACAACAAAAAAGTGTCAATTTGCGGTGCATATATTGTGTACATAATTTGTTTTGTGATTTGAGTGTTTTACTTAAAAAATAACAAAAAATTAAACTTTACGTGTAAGATTTATTTAGGCAAAAATGTCCAATTGTCTGGAAAAATTTGATTTGTTTTGCTATATCTGCGGTAAACATGCTATACCGGAATATAAAGTTACGTTTTTCAATAGTAAAGTTGAAGACATCTATAAAAAGTATTTTGAGCTAGAAGCATTGCTGTCGCCTTTGTTATAACGGCTTAATTTTGTGGTCCAAATGTATTTCTTTTTTTGTTCTAAAACTATAGTTTTATTTTCAAACTCTCGCTGAAGGTCAATGAAATTCAATGCAGTTTGGTATTCCTATGCGGTGGTTAGATCCAGGTGAACATAATGACCCTATGTGCTAGTAAAATTTCACGGTGAATATTTTTGCGAACATTTTAACCCCTCAAATCCCTGTTTTAATGGTGTTTTTTGCTCTTTTTAAAAGAAGGGCAAAAAAGGCCCTTACCTTGAGGAGTAAGAGGGTTAACATATTATACAAAAATGTTCTACGTAACATTTTACATAAATTTGCTGAACATACCATATACTTTAAACGTAAGCTTTACTCGATTTTCTATGCCGATTGACAATACAAAATTTGCATTTGGGGGAAACTACCTTCCCCTAAAATGAAACCCAGATGTAAACTTTCAAAACGCCGATACACGTGTCTTTTTTTTTGTCTCTTCTCTCAAAATTTATAGGTCGGACCTTGTAATTTTGGACAAAATTTGATTTTGTTGTAAAGTGTTATTTAAGAACAAAAATTAAAAATTACAACAGTTTGTGAAGGTGTTTGAGGCATTAGGGTCGCAGCAGTTTGTATGGACGAATTTAGTTTTCTGAATTTTAACCAGCGGAATTTAATGACACTTGGTCTAAAAAGTACATTCTGAAAATTTGAGCCAAATCGGACATCGGACGTGTGTTAAAGACACGGCACAACGAGGTCAAAGTTCAAGTAATAGGGAATATTACATAATATAAGCAAATCATTCCCTAAAAATCTCTAAATTTTTTCGTGTTCAGTGTAAGTTGGTACATTTTTTATGTTTGTTATAGAAAAGATAATTTTGAAATATCTCTTTGGAAATTAACTCTATATGCTCTAGTGGGTCAAATTGAACCACAATAATATTTTTATTTTTGAGAACTTTAAAATTATTTTAGATAAAAGATTGTTTTAATTTCTAAGGAAAATTACAGATTAAATTACAGCAATAAGTAGGTCAAATAAAAATAATCTAGGGCTTGTTTTTTTTTTTTGGAAGAATATAACTATTTAGATTGAATACAAGTTCTGATCGTGAAGTTATGAATATTTTAAGATATGTTTGTTAGAGGTTTTTAAATTTTTTTTTATATTAGCTAATTATTATTATTATTAATAAAGATCAACAATACCCAGCAAAAAATTTCCAAAAAAGGTAAGCGGGTTTGTAATCAAGCATTTTGGGCAGAACGCATTCCTTACTAGATTACCTACTCGATTCTTAATTTAGTTGATTTAATTTAATTGATTCTTTAGAATTGATTATTTTTTTTACCGAAGAACCATTTACTTTATATTTTAAGAACTACATACATTTTTTAATAAAGCAATAGTTCCATTGTAAAACTACGAAGTACTTACACAAAAAAAATAAATAAATAGTTCCCTAAAAAAAATAAGAAGTACTTACATTTAAAAAAAAAGAAGTAGTTGCATAAGTACATTCATCTTTTACTCACACATGATTCTCCTAGGTCACTCAAATATAACGATCAAAACTCATACGGAAATAAAATGCTAAAAAGTGAAAAATCGAATTGTTATGATAACATGGGTTTGTCAGGAGAGGGCAGATTGTCTTGCTAATTGCGGAGCCCGAAGGCCCTTTATTGGCCCTGAACCATTCTGTGGTATACCTTTGGGGTATGTTAGGGAGAAGCTCGGGTCGTGGACGGAATCAGAATTCTCTGTATATTGGGAAAACTCTCTTGGCCAACGACAAGCTAAGAGATTAATCTCTTTTTCTAGTGCAGAATCGAGGAGACTCTTGTCGCTCGGGATGGGTGACTTGAGTACCCTGGTGTCTTACCTGACTGGACACTGCAATCTCAGATGAGTGTAGGTTTTGCGAACTGGTAGCTGAGACATCGGAGCATGTTCTTTGCGAATGTCCGAGGCTTTGTGAAAGGCGTGCCAAGTTTCTTGGCGATCGCTTTGTCTCCCCTTCGGACATTATGAAGATTTTGCCTAATAGGATTATTGGCTTTATAGGTAGCTTGAATCTTTAGGGTAACTTTAGGCAGCACAAAAGACCTAAGTTGGTCGCGGTGCATAGTGCCATATAATCTAATCTAATCTATGGGTTTGTCATAATTTTGGAGCTATAAACGACGAAAATATAAAAATTTTTCAAAAAAAAAGAACAATTCAAAATTGAAAACCAAAAATATGACTCACGCACAATCACCCTCGAAAATTTTTTTTACACTCACTCACGATAACGTCAGTAATTTCCACTTCCACTCACAATTTTCTACTCACGTGCGCTTCCCTAATGTATACCTAACCACAGTTTAACAAAAATTTGTCAATATGCTAATTCTGTTTTTAATATTATTTTCCTGCAAATAAAAATTTGTTTAAATAAATATATAAGATAAATTCTTTAAAATTGTATAACTTCTTTTTTCAAAATGAGGAACTACTTCCAATAACGTCCTTTTATTAAGAAAAAGTATATGAGTACAAAAAGTTATACATATAAGTTAATAACATTGTTATTTTCTTTTAAGTAAATAATTACTTTGTTATTGAGTTCATGCTTTCTTGTTTAAATTTAAAGAATTGCTTACACTCATGTATTATTATATATTATTTCATGTATTATTACGCTAATTCGGTAAATTTATACATCAAAATGCGTAAAACTATTTTGCGCACACTTTTATATACAATAATACCCACTTACAGTATTTTTACCAATTATGTGTTTACAATTAAACACATTATGCCTAAAAGTAGTATTATTTTGTTAAATAAAATTTTTACGCACAAAGTTTGTAAATATACTAACTTATAATAGTAATAAATATTTTGACATTTTTAAATTGAAAAAAAAAAATTAAACAAATTGAAAAAAGCCAAAAAAATCTAAAAAATTTAATTTATTGAGAATTTTAATGAAAAAAAAAATGTATAACTGTAGTATTTGTGATAGTGTTTAGTTTATAGTTTATTTCCAAGTGTTTGCAGCCTAATTGTGGAAAAATATTTTCAAAATATAATATATGTACAGAGCTTTAAAGAAAAAAATTCTTCATTCGATTTATTCAGTCGGTTTTAACTCAATCGATTTAAAAATATCGCCAATATTGAAAAAAATTGCCAAAATTAAAAAAAAAATCGCCAAAAATCGTTAAAATTGAGAAAATCTTTAAGATAAAAAAAAATCACCAAAAATGAAAAAAAAAAACGTTAAAATTAATAAAAAAAAAAATCGCTAAAATTTAAGAAAATCGCAAAAAATTAGAAAAATCCCTAAAACTAAAAGAAAATCGGCAAAAATTAAAAAAAATCGCCAAAAATTAGAAAAATAGCTAAAAATTAAAAAAAATTTCGAAATTAAAAATAAAAAATTTCCAAAAAAAAATCGACAAAAATTAAACAAATTTTCAAATTAGAAAGAAAGCTTAAATTGAAAAACGAAAAATATTGACTAGAAACTTAAAAAGCTGTAAATGTATCTTTATTAGGTTTCGAAACACAGGCGATGTTCCAAATAAATTCTCTTTTTGCTTTGCGATGTTTTGTTTTTGCGAAAAACGCGATCTAGGAACCTAGCCAATCAGGCCTGTATTTGGGTTGAGTTTTGAATACCTGTGCAAACATTTTTGAAGTTGCTTTTTTATTTTTTGAGTTATGGACGTTTTTTATTTAGTCAATTTTTAAAAGGTACACATTACGAAAACTAATGTTGCTGGGGGAAAAATTGCTGCACCATTGCAAATTTTAGTAATTTATTTTTAATTTTGGCGATTTTTTTTAAATTTTGTCGATTTTTTCAATTTAAGTAATTTTTACATTTTTGGCGTTTTTTTTTCAATTTTGGAGACTGTTTTAAATTTTTGGGATTTTTTTCATTATAACGATATTTTTTTCGATTTTAGCGATTTTTTTCAATTCTGGCGGTATTTTTCAGTTTCGCCGATTTCGGCAAATTGTAAATCGATTAAGTTAAAAATAGATTGAACTCCCAATTATTGAATTTGAAATGATTAAAGAAAAAAAAATCATTCGATTTAAAAAATCCGATTTAATTTTTTTTTAAATAGAATTCAATCTTGGAAGCTCTGTATATGTACAACAACTTATATACAAATATTTATTATTAAATTTATTATTATACAACACATTAATAAAACTCTTTCTAAAATAAATTTTTTGTTTTATTTGAAAAATTTTTTGGGCTGTTATTCTTTTTTACCGGAAGGTAAAGATACGCATTTTTAGGGGGTTTTTACGCTTATAAATATGTATTTTTACGCATTTTGTACGTATAATTGCACGTAAATCATGTTTTTTTACACGAAAATTTGGTAAAATTACTCATTTATTTATAAATTTTATCAAAATTTTACGCACTTCCATTGTAAATTTACCAACTTTGTGTTCACAAACTTACTCTCAATGTGCGTATTTTTTTCATTTACACACATAGAGTAAATTTACCCAACTTATAGTAGGAGTACAGTTTCCTACTATAAGTTGGGTAAATTTCAACAGAAATTAATTAGAGTGTACAATACTACTTGCTTTTTTGACTCTATCGTTGAAATGAGTTTGGTATTGCAGTTACTAAATTTGGCAATGAGATATGTAAGATTAGATTAGATTATATGGCACTATGCAAGCAAGTGTGGGCATCACCTTCTTTTTGCAATGTGTAATTTTTTCCTGGGTGCATACAAAATTCAAAAATATAAAATTTTAATAATTTTATGGATTTAAATATCCAGTTAAGGGCTGTAAAGTGACTTTTTGGGAAATTGCAGATTTGTAACACCTTGAAAATGCAGAAAACAAAAAAAAAATAAATATTAGTAAGCTAAGTAATAAAACACCAAATTTATATTCAAGAATTTTGTTTAGTAAATACTGTTTTTGTTCCTCGGCCTTTGTGTATTCCTGGATAAATTTAATGCCTCTTTCAGCCCTATAATTAAACTTTTAACAAGTTATTTTCTTCTTTTAAATTCTTCATTTTTTTGCCCCCAAATATATTAAATCACTTGCAGCCTTTTTTTTTTTGCTAATTGAGAAAAGATCTTATAAAATGACAGAAAAATCCCTGCAAAGAAATTTCTCTTGGATTTTTTCTTGTTCATCATCATGCAAAGGGTCGCCCATAGGCATTTTTGGCAGCAGTTCCACAACTAATTCGGTAGTCGAACAAAGCAACACCAACGCATTATTCGTTTAAATAATAGAGATGATTTAGAATTTTAGAACCTGTCTTTTCGCCTATATTTTAATTTATATATTTGTAATTGTAAATTTTTTTTTAAATTTTAAATCATTTAATGCGGCTTCATCGGCTTTGTTTGATACACAATCAAACCATAAAACTGAATAATACTGTACAATAAAGACCGCAACTTCAATTAAAACACTAATTTCGTAATCTGTCATTTCTGGAAACTGATTTCTAAAAATTATAATATTAAGGCAGTAAAGAGCCTTAAAGGCCAACTATATTTAGCGCAGTTTAATTATACGAATGATCCATTGTATGAAAATACATTAAAGCACCCATATTTAGCTTAAGTCAACTTTCATAAAGTTCCATTTCTAGTAATTTTGTTTATTTGTAATCGAAACTCATCGTAATCGTAAGGAAACAAAATTTAAAAACAAAACAAACAAAATACTTACAAAATGGAAAAATTGGATTTAAACAAACAAATATTTTGTTTTTTTTTTTCAAATAAAGGGTGGTTAAATTTCAAGGGCCGATGTTGATTTTGAATAAAACACAAACTATTTAGGAAATTATTGTAATTTTATTTTATTATGATATATTGGTATTACTCAATTATGTATGGAACAAAATATCGGCCAAATGGGCGGCGCGACCACGGCGGCACACCTCCATCCGATGGTCCAAATTTTCGATGACGCTGAGGCATAATGGAGGTTCTATGCCGTTAATGTGCCGAATTATCTCATCCTTTAGCTCTTGAATTGTTGCTGGCTTATCGACGTACACCTTTTCTTTCAAATAACCCCAAAGAAAAAAGTCCAACGGTGTCAAATCACATGATCTTGACGGCCAATTGACATCGCCATTACGTGAGATAACACGGCCATTGGATTTGTTGCGCAAAAGAGCCATTGTTTCGTTAGCTGTGTGGCAAGTGGCACCGTCCTGCTGAAACCACATATCGTCCACATCCATATCTTCCAATTCGGGCCAAAGTTCGTTATCATCTCACGATAGCGAACACCATTCACAGTAACTGCCTGACCGGCCTCATTTTGGAAAAAAATACGGCCCGATGATGCCGCCAGCCCATAAACCGCACCAAACAGTCACTCTTTGTGGGTGCATTGGTTTTTTCGACAATCACTCTTGGATTCTCATTCGCCCAAATGCGGCAATTCTGTTTATTGACGAATCCACTGAGGTGAAAATGTGCCTCATCACTGAAGATGATTTTCTTCGAAAATTGATCATCCACTGTTGCCATTTCTTGCCACCATTCTGCCCATTCACGACGTTTGGAATGGTCAAGAGGCTTTAGTTCTTGAGCCAATTGCACCTTGTAAGCGTGTAAATGCAAGTCTTTATGCATAATGTTCATCAACGACGAGCGTGAGAGGT
The DNA here is from genome assembly GCA_021234595.1 of Delia radicum. Lineage (NCBI taxonomy): Eukaryota > Metazoa > Arthropoda > Insecta > Diptera > Anthomyiidae > Delia > Delia radicum. The sequence goes on along the minus strand of CM037851.1, from coordinate 293,732,196 downwards.
GCAATTGTTGGGCACGACGACGAGTTGAGGTGGACGGCTCTTCAGCCACACTATCGCGAACAGCAGCAATATTTTCTGCAGTACGAGCTGTACGAGCATGCACTGGTGTTCTCACATCTTCTACAGACCCGGTTTGCTCGAATTTTTCCACGATTTTTGCGATTGTACGCACATTTGGACGATCAAATTGACCAAAAAAATCACGAAGTGCACGATATGCATTTTGATTTGAACGCCCATTTTCATAATAAGTCTGGATAACTTTAACACGTTGTTGGATTGTGTATCTCTCCATGGTTCAAATTGAGTAAGTCTGAAATAGAGAAATGTCAAATAAAATTCGGAAAAAAAACTTGGCGTTTAGGTGTGGTTCACATTCAACATCGGCCCTTACAATTTAACCACCCTTTATATTAAAAGAGAAAAATATGGAACAAGTATTCATATAGCGAATGTCAATTATATGTCAATTATATGCAATTTTGAAAGATTTTAAAACTTAAGAAAACTTTAGTTGACTTTCAGTAACGAACTAACAAAACGAAAGTGAACTGTGGTTAAAGCTTTAACCATCCATCGAGCGTAGTGTACAGCACCAGGTTAAGAAAACTTAACACTCTCAGTAAACTTCTGCTGTAAATATTTGTGATTGTTTGAGTAGTAATACGGTACCTTTATTTTAAGTCAAAAAAAAGTCATTTGTAGAAGAAATTTATTTTTTGACTACATTTGTAGTTCATTTAAAAAAGTAAACCTCATCAAATGACTGTACCTGCTATTAATTTCCATTCATTTCTACAGTTTTAACGTTAGTAAATTTTTTTACTACATTTGGGGTTTATTTTTACTACATTTTTGGTTCATTTCAGGAACAGTTAGAAACAAATGACAATGTGAGTTGATTTGAATGAAATGTTAGTGATCATGTTTTTCACTGAAATTTAATTTGCTTTTAACTGCTTTTGCAGTGATCTTTAACAATATAATATTCTAACAGTTTCGAGCAGTTTTTTTTCTAACATTTTGTAACAGGTTTGGGACATCGCGAACAAAAGTAATGTTGCGAGTAAATCGTCAGTTAATGAGTTGAAGGCGCTTTTTTGATTGCACAGTGCTACAAATGGAGACTTTTGGAAAAATTCACGGACACGACAGTATAGTTTCGACTGAACTACCAAAGGTTAGTAAAGCCCTGTACTCGGTTTGGCGAGTATGACTACCAATTTTTTTTTATGGACCTCAAAAGACTTTGAAAAGCAGTGCAACACTCAAAAGAATGTGTCCTCCGTTTTTGGCCAACAGCTAATTCAGACTTGATGATATTGTTTAACTATATTCGGCAATAATGTAGTGAAGAGTCTACTAAAGAAATTTTATAAACTCTTTATATGCAAAAAATCATTTTTTCCTGCACTTTTTTGAAAATATATAAGAGAAAATTATTTTTTTTTTTACTTTTTTCAGCATAACTTACAGGAGCTTATAATTTTTCACTAACAATATGTGACAAAATTGTAGCCATTGTAAATCTGAACAACTTTTGCGAACATATCAATGCAATCTGAATGTGTCTAGGCATCCGAAATAGCTTGCAGATAAAACTTTGTTATTGAAGAAAGTAAACAAAAATGCAATAAAAGTGTAGTCTAGTCAAAAACGACTATTTATAAGGTACAGAGTGGTTTTGTAAGGTATTTTGGATGCCTAGACACAATCAGATTGTATTGATATGTTTACAAAAGTTGTTCAGATTTACAATGGCTACAATTTTGTCATACATAGTTAGTGAAAAAACTATGATTCCATGTAAGTTATGCTGAAAAAAGTAAAAAAAAAAATATTATTTTCTCCTATATTTTTTCAAAAAAGTGCAGATAAAAAATGTTTTTTTACCCATAAGATGTTTTTAAATTTGTTCAGTAGAATCTTCACTACATTATTGCCAAATATAGTTAAGCAATATCATCAGGTCTGAATTAGCTGTTGACCAAAAATTGATGCCAACTTTTTTTGAGAGGTGCTTTGATTTTCAAAATCTTTTGAGGTCCATAAACAAAACTTGGTAGTCAAACTGGCCAAACCGAGTACAGGGTTTTACTAACCTTTGGTAGTACAATCGAACCTATACTGTCGAGTTCGTGCATTTTTTTCTCTGTTGCACTGTGTTATCCGATAACAAATACATTCGATTTTAAATTATTATAAATTCTTTTGAAATTTCTGAAAAAGTATAACTAACGATGAACAAACTCAAATAAAGAGTATAAAATGTCTTAATATATAAAAAATTTCAATAAAATTTGGAATTGCTGTAACAATGGGTTATGTGTTTTACTTAGGCAATGACAACTATAATAACAAAAAAAAATCATTTAAAACTAATGACGAAATACCATTGTTGGTCGTAATTGACATGAACACAATTTTGCATGTCAGTCAGGGATTATAAACGCAAATACAAACATAAATAAATAAATACATACATAACTAACAATGAAATACTTAAAAAACGAACAATTTGAATATTCATGCAAACCTCATCTAGAGTAAACAAGAGTGGTATATTTTTTTAATTTTATTGCAAAGAAACCAAATTTTGATGGTGGGGGTAGAAATACTTTGGGACCGAAATCGAATTTGTACCAAAAAGTCACAAATCGATATGTATGGAAATAAATTTATGGTACAAACACTCTAATTAATTTCTGTTGAAATTTACCCAACTTATAGTGTGAAACTGTACTCCTACTATAAGTTGGGTAAATTTACTCTATGTGCGTAAATGAAAAAAAATACACACATTAAGTGTAAGTTGGTCAAGAAAAAGTGTGTAAATTTACTATTCAAGTGCGGAAAAGTGTAATTAAATTTTGAAATAAATGAATAATTTTACTAAATTTTTGCGTAAAAAACACGTTTTACGTGTAAATATACGGAAAAAAATGCGTAAAAATACATTTTTATATGCGTAAAAACCCCTAAAAATGCTTAAAAATAAATTTTTATATGCGTAAAAAATCCCCAAAAAATGTGTATATTTACCTTGCTGTAAGAAAGAAAAACAGACCAAAAAATGTTTCAAATAAACAAAAAAAATATTTTTAGAAAGAGTTTTATTGAAGTGTTGTATAATAATTAATTTAATAATAAATATTAATTAAATACATATACAGAGCTTCGAAAATTTAATTCTATTTTGATAGAATTCCTTAATAATCAAATCGGATTTTTTAAATCTTTCCTTAATCAATTTAGCTCATTCGATTTCATCAATCATTAATTCAATCATTAGGATGTCTATCGTTGGCAATTCAATCGTTGGGAATTCAATCGTTGGGAATTCAATCATTGCAAATTCAATAATTGGCAATTCAATTGATTTTTTACTCAATCGATTTATAATTTGAAAATTGCCGAAATCGCCGAAACTGAAAAACATTTCCAAAATTAAAAAATCTTCAAAACTTTTAAAAATCACTGAAATTAAAAAATTCGCCAAATTTTAAAGTGAAAACATTGCCAAAATGAAAAAAACTTCAAAATTTAAAAACGCCAAAATTTAAAAAAAAAAAATCACCGTAATTGTTTCAAATATATACTCTTTTTTCTCTGCGATGCTTAGTTTTCGAGAAAAACGCGATTTACGAATCCAGTCAATCAAATCGAAATTTAGGGTCGTTTTCTTTCAAATCCATTAGTTTTGGAAATATAGACCTTTAAAAAATTGCCTGAATTAAAACCGTCCATAACTCAGAAAATAAGGGAAATTTTTTTGCACCGGTGTTCAAAACTGAACCTGACCTGTTTGGCTAGGTTCTTAGTTTTTTTTTTATTTTTGGCCATTTTTTTTAACTTAAGCGTTTATTTTTTATTTTAACATTTTTTTTTTAGCTATTTTTCTAATTGTTTTGGCAATTTTTTCCGTTTTGGTGATTTTTTTTCAAAGTTAGCGGTTTTTTTTTAATTTTAGGGATTTTTTAAATTTTTGGCGATTTTTTAAATTTAAGCGATTTATTTCATTTTTGGCGATTTTCCTTAAATTTTAGCGTCTTTCAATTTAGGAGATTTGTTTTATTTTTTTCGTTGTTTTTAAATATTAGCGATTTCTTACTTTAACTTTAACGTTATTTTTCATTTTTGCCATTTTTTTTTTTTTTTAATTTTAAAGATTTTTTTTTAATTTTAAAGATTTTTTCAATTTTAGCGATTTTTGGCGATCTTTTCCAATTTTGGCATTTTTTTCAAGATAAACAATTTTTTTAAATCGATTAAATAAAAACCGACTGAATTCCCAACGATTGAATTCAGTGATTAAATAAATCGAATGAAGAATTTAATATTTTAAAGCTCTGTACATATATATATTATATAGTATATTATACAATGAAAATGAAAATTATTCAAGTTCGAGGCCATACTCTATATTTCTTTATTAGGATATTGTCCTAACAAATAATCTATAGAGTTTTCGTTTTCAAATTTATTAATTGACCACTTTCAGGAATGTGTTAATAGATCTATTTCGGGAATCTTCTAGGTTCCCATCATCAGAACACGTTTTGAAAGAAGTAACAATCCCATGCAAAACATCAAACATTCATATAAAATATTTTTCTCAATACATGAGAACTAATTAATATATGAGTTTGAAGTTAAAGATTATCACCATTGATCAAAAATAAATTGAAAACTCTTTTGCTATGTGCAAGGGCCACCTTGGGTGGATATTCAATACACGTTTTTTGTTTTTTCCTCCTTTTTTTTTATTTTTTTTTTTTGTTTTGTTTAAAAACAAAAACAGGAGGAGTAAACTAGACCGTACTTTGTCTTTAATACAAGTTTGATATAATTTTTATTATAATTTGGAAATATTTTTCCACAATTAGGCTGCAAACAGTTGGATATATAAATGTTTTTGGTACATTAGGAAGTTTTTTAATTCACTGCCACAAATACTGCATTTATACATTTTAATGTCTTTATTAATTTACAAAAATTCTCAATAAATTAAACTTTTTAGATTTATTTAGCTTTTTTTGATTTGTTTTTTTTTTTTTTTTTCAATTTAAAAATGTCAAAATATTTATAAGTTCGTATATTTACAAACTTTATGCGTAAAAATTTTATTTAACAAAATAATATTACTTTTAGGCATAATGTGTTTAATTCTAAACACATAATTGGTAAAAATACTGAAAGAGTGTATATAAAAATGTGCGCAAAATAGTTTTATGTATTTTGTGTTTAAATGTACCGAAATTGCGTAATAATACATAAAACTTTACTCGTTTTTAAAGTAGTAAATTTACAATAATTTTTTAGAGTGTAATTATACTAATTATAAGACTAATTATAAGACTAATTATAAGAAATTTCCTTTCGTTTTACGTAAATATTTCATTTAAATTATGACAGCTTTCGTTAATCATTTGACTAAATGAATGTAAGCAAATCTTTCTTCATTCGCCATTTTACTAAATGAATTAAACAAATTTTTAATCATTCAAGAAAGAATTCGTTTAAAATATAATTCATTGATATTATCGTATTTAAAGCTTTTAAGAATTAAGCTAAGAATTCATTCCTTAGGAATGCTTTTTCGGAATGAAATTTCAGTAAAATTTCATTCATAGACAAAATTGAATTAAAGATTTGAGTCTTTTCAACATTTGCTTATCATTTAATTTCTGGTTGATTGATATTTTTAATTAATTATTTTTTTTTTTTTTTTTTGTTTTGGGCACTTAATATGTATATTTTTTTCGAATCACCCTATTTTCATTTAATGTTTAATTTTAAAATAAATGCAACAATTTTATTTAAAATTTTAAGATTTTCAATATGGAAAAAATCAGCGTTTGTGTTATTGGTTCTGGAAATTGGTAAGATAGTCAAATCTTTACTTTTATCTTTTTACTTTTACAGGGCATTTAGGCTGAAAAGTTTATGTAGTAAAAAGTTGATTAACCGCTTCAATTTTGCAGCAAACATATGCAGTTAATGCACTTTTTATTAGATTAACTTTTCAGTCTAAACACCCTGTTACTCAATTTATACCAAATCAAAAGGGCCACTGCCATTGCTAAAGTTGTGGCTGAAAATACTGCAAAATCCACAGATCTTGAAGATATTGTAAATATGTTTGTGTACGATGAAATATTTGAGGGTAAGCGTTTGAGTGATCTTATAAATATGCAGCATGAAAATATGAAATATTTACCAACTGTTACCCTACCAGATAATGTAGTAAGCAATTGAGAATTTAAAAGTATTTCGTAAATCTTAAACAAATTTTTTTTCAAGGTGGCTGTAACTGATTTGGTGGAAACGGCTAAATATGCTGATATTATTATATTCGTTATACCCCATCATATTGTAACAGACTTTTGTAAGACTTTGTTGGGTAAAATTAAACCTAATGCCATGGCTATATCATTAATTAAAGGTTTTACAATTAAAGAGGAAGGCGGTATTGAATTGATATCCCATACCATAATGAAATATTTAAAGGTAAAACAAAAATATCGAAAAATAAATTTGTGGATTGTCAACAATATTTTAGAAATAAATTTCTTCCAGATTCCATGTGCCGTTTTAATGGGCGTTAATCTTGCTAGTGAATTAATGTTGAACAATTATTGCGAAGCGACTTTGGGTTGCCGTGAAGCCAAACATTACAAATTACTAAAAGATATTTTTCAAGGATTCAATTTCCGTGTAACTGTAATAGATGATGCTGATTGTGTAGAAGTTTGTGGTTATTTAAAGGTAAAATGCATTCACAGAAAAAACTAAAAACGGGTTTCATTTAAAAAATTTATTGAATCAATATTTTAATTGATTTTGCACCTATCACGGCAATGATACTATCAATTAAACCTTTTATTAAAATTAAGAAGGAAAAAAAGTTATAAATAACTTCTAGAAAAAAAAAACAAATATGATACTTACAAAAAAAAGTGTGTGATCTATACGTTGGTATGTGTGTTTTTTGCAATGCTGAGTCTGTTTGTGTGTGTGCTTGTTTTGTTTGTTAACTTCAAATGTATTTGGTATTTTATACTGAAAATTTTCTATTTATGCATACAGTGTATGAAAAATAATATGATAATTGCGTCTAAAATAAAATATGTATTTACATATTTAAAAGTCAATTAAAATATTAATTGATTCAATTAAATATTTGTTAAGAAATAAATTTAGTTCAAATCTTTAATTAGATATTTTAGGTTGATAATTTTTTCTGTGTATGATAAATTTTTAAACCTACGAGTTAAAAAAAATTAATTTTCTTCGTTTTTTTTTTTAGAACATTTTAGCTTTTGCTGTCGGTTTATTAGATGGCTTTGACTGTAATGGAAATACTAAATCAGCTTGCCTGCGTTTTGGTTTGTTAGAAATGATACGTTTCGTTGATGTCTTTTATCCTGGAAGTAAATTATCAACATTTTTTGAAAGTTGTGGTATGGCTGATTTAATAACCGTTTGCTGTGGCAGTCCTAATCGTCGTTTAGCCGAAATTTTTGTTAAAACTAAACGCACCATCGAAGACTTGGAATTGGAGCTATTGGCATTGGCGGGAGAAAATCTACTGGGACCTTTGACAGCCAAGCATGTTTTTGTTATGTTAAAACAAAAGGGCTTAGAACAAAAGTAAGTTTTGAAAAACTTACTGTTTATAATTAAACAAGCATTACCTTTATTATTACCACTCACTTAACATACGAGTACCAAGCAGGGACTGTAGGGCGATAAAGAGCTTCATTTAACCGATTTTACGCTGCCGTTGCTTTAAAGCAACACGTGTTCTAAGGCCCGATAATTTTTGATGGGGGATGGATATAATAACGCAGTAAAAAGCTTATGATAATTGGTGGTCTTATTTAAAAAAAATTACATAAGCTGTTCTTCCAGGGTTGCCATATAATTCATAAAAAAAAAACATTTTTTTTTAAATGTGTTCATAGCACTTTTTTGGAAAAATTAATAAATTTATCAAAGAAAGACAAATATTATAAAGTTTATATTCTGATTTTGTTAGGGGCGTATGGAAAAAAAAATTGTTAATGTGCAAAATTTGCTGTTCAGTATGAAGTTTTTATGTAAAATTAAAAAATCGGTTCAAGAACTTTCCGAACTTTTAAAAACTTTAATATGCAGAAAATTTCTCTATTTTCTGTAAAGAATTAGCTATTTTCTTCCTTAAAACAAAATAATTTGAAAATTGGTTCGCCTGTGTTACCATATTATAATTTTGAAAAATTGCCTTAAAACACCACTATTTTTAAAAAATTATCAAAAATTGTGAAAATCCGATAGATCTAGTTGTGTTTTACGGTTCGATAGATATTTGCTTTAACAACAACTAAAAATTATAATACGGAAATATCTTAACCCGTTAAGTACACACAAAGAGTCAACGTCTGAATTGTGAATATCAATGATAGAGGGCGCAATAAGTGTAAAAAACTTCAAAAAAAATCACCGTTAGATCTTGCTACCGAATTTCGTCAAAAAAAATTACCCCGTTACTTTTTGAATGAAACACAGTTTTTTCGCAAAAAAAAATGTATTTTTTAACATAATTAGCTCAATACACTTAGTCCCACGTTTCACCAAAAAATAGGATTTTTCGACGTCCATAAAATAGGCTTTTGTTTGATCAATAATTTCATCGTTTGAGCTAAATCTCTTCCACCGAGCCATTTCTTTAGGTTTGGAAATAAGAAATAGTCACTGGGGGCTAAATCCGGAGAACATGGCAGATGAGGTAACAATTCGTAGCGCAATTAATGGAATTTTGCCACTGAGACTATACACGTGTGCACTCGTGCATTATCTTGATGAAAAAGAACTTTTTTCTTGACCATATGGGGTCGTTTTTTTTTAATCCTAGTTAAATCGGTCCAATAAGTTGGCATAATATTCGCCGTTTATTGTTTTTCTCTTTTGAAGGTAATCGATGTGGATTATCCCACGTGCATCCCAAAAAAACTGTTGCCATCGCCTTATTGGCCGACAAACTTACGTTGGCCTTCTTCGGAGCCGGTTCACCCGAGAAACCCATTGTTTAGACTGCTGCTTGGTCTCCGGAGTGTTGTAATGGATCCATGTTTTATCCACAGTTACTCATTCCAATTGCGGTTAAACAACTCCAAACAATCCTTTGAAGTTGTCACACGATTACGTTTATGGTCAATTGAGAGCAAACGCGGCACCCATGTTGCAGACAGCTTTCTTAAACCCAACTGATCATTTAAAATCAAAACCACACTGCCATATGAAATGCATATGGCATCAACAATCTCACGCACTTTTACTTTTCGATCGGCCAACACCATATCGTGGATTTTTCGACATTTTCGGGTGTATTGACCTCAATTGGCCGTCCAGAACGTTCAGCGTTATTTGTACTTGTGCGACCACAACGAAAGTCAGTAAACCACTTTTTTACCATTGAAATTGATGGTGCAGAGTCCCCATAGTATTTATCAAGCTTTTCACTGGTTTGATTGATGGTTTTTTTTCGCAAAAAATAATGTTTAATGAACACTCGCAATTCACTTTTTTCCATTTTTAAAAAAAATCCACCAGGTTGTATGTTTTGAACAGCTGTAAACGCAAAGTAAATGACGGAACTTGCTCAAAATGTGACAGTAGTCTATTAACAGATGGTACTTGATGGGAGCAGTGTTGCATTTCATATAACTACGAGGGAAGTTCGATAAGTCACGAACTTATTGATCCGCCCTCGTATAAAATGGATTAAAATCATTTAAGTCTCCAGGCCAATAGGGCAAAAAGTAAATAGGAAATCATCTATATTTCCGAACAAAATTAAATTTCATCTGCATTTTTATTAAAATGTATAAATCGATTTATTTCGCAAACTAAGACCCGTAAGGCGTAAACCAAGTCACTTTTAATGTTGACTTAATATGAAATTTTATTAAAAATGTTCAAATCAATTTATTTTACAAGTTTGATATAATTTTTATTCAAAATAAAATTATGTTTTTTCGACCTTTAATTGTGCAATGAAAATGAAAATTATTCAAGTTCAAGGCCATACTCTATATTACTTTATAAACAAATCTCTATAGATTATTTGTTAGGACAATATCATAATAAAGAAATATAGAGTATGGCCTCGAACTTGAATAATTTTCATTTTCATTGATTTTTTTATTTTATAGAATTAATTTTTAGTTTTTTTTTACAATAAAAGCAATTATTTTTTGTTTGCATTTGTTACATATTTTTAGTTGCACTTTCAGGCACTTTGTGCATATTTTTACACCTTAAGCGCGTTTTTTAGCCACAAATTTAGTAAAATTTCACATTAATTTTAGTATTTGATATAATTTTATACGCAATTTTTACGTAATTTTACACGTTTTATGTGCACTAATTTACAAATAATGTGCGTAATTTTTTTTTTAAACAAATGGAGTAAATTTACCCAACGTATAGTACGAGTACAGTTTTTCTACTATAAGTTGGGCAAATTTAAACAAAAATTAATTAGAGTGTAGTCAAAAAAACAAATTTCTTCTATAAACGACAGTTTTTTTCGCTTAAAAATAAAACTTATTTTGAATGTAACATTTGTTAATATGAACTTGCTTAAGATTGAAAGAAGTCACGTAAGAGAATATTATAATTTTTATTGATGAAAGATCATAAAAACATAAAAACATAACTTCTAAAAAAAGATTGGAAGAAATAACAATAAAAAATATTAAAATAATTGTGTTATTCCCCTATGGGGAATGGGACCGGTTCTGCGTGTGCCACAGGATCGGTCCCTTCGTTCCAGAGTGCGGTCCTCTGCTAAACCCTACCCTATGTAAACAACTGGCAACTTTAACATTGGCTTGTCATAGGAGGGGGTCATTTGTCCTGCTTTAAACCACATAGTGGCATGCCACAGGACAAACCAAACATGGGCATACCACAAGACTGTCGCAAAAGGGCCATGTCGTATAAAATAAACGAAAACTAAACAGCTTCCAATGGGTAAAATTCTGGGCCAACTGGCTTTTTCGTGTTACTAAGCATTCTGGTTAAGTGGTATGTCCTCCCTTTACCAGTCACGGAATTGGTAATTTTAGGACAATTGACACTGCTTAACCCACTTCAGTATTAAATTATGCCAGTCCTGTGATAAGTCCTTCTTTAACCAGTCACTTATAACTATGCCAATTACCATAATATTCATTATCTTCATCTTCATAATCTGCAACATCATTATCATCATCACTATCTTCTTAGCTATTATCATCATCTTCTTTATCAGCATATTCTTTATCACTATCTTTATATCATATTTCTTGCTCATGCTAGATATAAATGGGTCAGAACTTAGAAGAAACCTATTGCAAATAATCTGCATTGAACTTTATCACTACTGCGTTTACATACAAAGTGCTCTCTATAATTTTTAAAATCTTTGTTTCTTGCTTCTTGAGCAAAAAACCATGTTAAACTTATTTTGATTTCAGTCTTTAATTTATCATGTATGTACATTAGGGTGATAACTTTTTTTGGACAACATTCTCCCCAGGGGTTTTCTAATGGCAAATATTGTATTAATGATAAAAAAAACTATTTCAGTTCAATTTGGTAAAAAAAACCTTGCGCACCGACAGCGATTTCTAAAATGCCTTTAATATGTTTTTTTTTTAATTCTTTTTAATAACAATTTTTTTAAAATATGGTTTTTACATATGTAAGTAAGCAAATTTGGAAGAAAACTATTCCATTGACTCGAAAACGGACTTTACTATTGATATCAGGCCTTAATTATATAGATGTGATGGTCAGAAGTTTTTTTTTTAACTTGTTTGATTCAAAACTTTAACGCGTTTGGTGCGGAACCTTTTTAACGATAGCGAAAAACTAAAAACGCAGTTCTTAATATTTGTCCATGCCCTACACAATTATGTCTGGGGAGATTTGATATTTGCAAAAAAATGCAAAAAGTTATCACCCTAATGTACATATCGCACTTGATCAACAAGAGGGTATTAACTCAAAATTTTAAAATTTCAGTAGAGTAAAAAAACTGTTTATGGCCACATTTTAACAGAATTTAAAAATTCAAACGTATCATAATAAGCAAATTCCATTTGAAAATATATATACATTGTTTTTGTTTTAAATTTTACCACTCATTGCAAAAAAAAATCAATTTTTTGAGTTAATACCATTTTTTTGAAATTTTATCGATTTAAATTTATAGAATAAAACAAATTTTATCAACAAAACAGTATCAACTCAAAATACAACCAAATATAAATAAAACAGTTTGATTATTTTTAACATAAATAAAGACTCAAATCAAAATAATACATTTTTTATGAAAAAATACGATTCATTTCTATTTGAACTTTTGTATTAACTCGAAATAATACCTTTTTGTTGAAATAAAGGTAATCACTACATTATCATGAAAATGGTCTCAAAAGTGGTTTTCGAGATGAAAGAGTAATCGGAATACGTTGAAATTTTTACAATAGATAGATATTGATGTTGTAAGTTTATTTCTTGAAAAAAGTGATATTTTAAAAATTTTGAGTTAATACCCTCTTGTGGATCAAGTGCGATATGTAAATTCCGATTTATTTTTTTTTTTACACTTTTCAGATTTCCTCTGTTTACCACAGTTCACAATATATGCCAATATTCTGCAAAACCAGAAGAAATTCTAAACTGTATACGCAACATACCGGATATTATGTGAGTATAAAATGTGGGCTGAAAATCAATTTCAATTTCAATATAAATAAAAATAAAAAATATTTATTTTTCTTAACAGCTATCACCCCACAAACATATTTCCAATGTAAATTCATGCAAAATAGAAAATAATGTAAAAAAAAAAATAAGGACACAAATTTAGTAGAAATTATTCAAACAGAATAGTTAAACTCTTTGAATTTAAAAAAACTAAATTCATTTATGCTTATTAACACATTCTTAAATTTGATTTATGAAAATATTATTAAAATTGAATAAAATTGTTTGACAGTAGGTATTATATTCTTTGGATCTAGTGCAGTGTTTTGTTTTCGCCAAACTGTGGATCGACCATCACTTCTTAAAATGTTCTACTTACTTTCGTCGGTAAATATAACACGCTTCCAAAAATCCATATCCTTGTCTAGATGTGCTTTAGCAAACTCACGGCGAAGTTTACGATTCTTCTTTGAAATTAGTGGTGCCACTCTGCTATTAAATCCATTGTCATGTAAAGCATTTATTATTGTTCGTGGAGTAACATTTATATTGGAACATTTTTCGATGTGTTCCGCCAATTTTGGGGCACTTATATTCGGATCCTTGTTGACTACTTTAATAATACTGCTAACATCGCGTCTCGAAAGCTTCTTAGGTCTGCCAGATCGTGGCTTACTTTCGGTACTATTGGTATTATTATAATTAGAGTTGTGTCGTTCATGAACGAACTAGTTCAATTGAACGATTCACTCAATTGAACGATATGACTTGTTCAACAATATTCGTTCTTGTCGTTCAATCATTCATTTCGTTCTTTTTATTCACAGAACAATTGCATCGCTATTCAATTAAAACTGCTCTAATAGCAATTATTTTTTTTTATGAAAAAATAGTAATATTGTTTCAAATTAGGAAATGCAATTATAGTCATACAAATAAAATGGTTTTTACATAAAATAAATAAATTTTTGTTAGAAAAGTTGCAATTTTATAACACTTATTGTCTATGTACAGTAAAATTTGTGAAAAAACTCGTAAAACATGAATAGTGCGTAATAATTGTCAAACGAACGACACAGTTCACAACACTCAGATCAGTCACAAGTCAAAGGAAAAAAGAACGATTGAACGATTTAAACGAACTAGTTCACTGACTCGAATTGAACGATACTGAGCGAGTCACCAAAATGAACGATTAATTCCAACTCTAATTATAACTTCTAATGATCGTCTGTACAGTAGCACGACTTAATTTAACTCTCTTAAGGAGCATATAGACGACATGTATTTGTCATCTGACATGTCAAATTTTCAAGTCACATGTAATTGTGCATGTCTGTCAAAATTGCTGTTTTACATAAGGTTTATAATATTTGGTCACAAACGTACATGTTTTTTGCTTCTGACACAGTCTCTGTTTTTTTTCTTCAACAGCTGATCAGTGCGAAAATTTTATTAAATAATTTTTTTTAAAAGTGATAGTCAAATGGAATCAAAGGATAATGCAATTGCAGTATGCAGTGTGCAGTGTAATTTCAATTATAACTGCAATGAAATCGAAATTAAAAAAAAAGAAAAGAGGAATCAGAATCAAGCAAAATTTGCTATAGTTTTAGCACACACCAAAGTCGATCTGGGTTTCAAAATGGCATGCTGCCGCAGCAAAAATTTTTTTTGCGCCGCAAAATAGTTCAGCCATCTTAAATAATTTTTCTTTAAATGCGGACATACCAATTTGGGATATAATTATGAAACTTTTTATAAACATATATATGTACATAATTTTATTAAATTGGGAAAATGTATATACAATTATTGGTATTGTAAAATGTTAACTTTAGCCGGCTAATGATTCCGTCAATAGGGGACCGCCGCTGTTTGTTTTCTCACGGCATGGATTTATGACAACTTTTTGTTTCATATTTAAAACAGCTGATGTCAGATGGTTTGTCAGAAGAAAATAGAGCACGCTCTAATTGAAATTTTGTCAGATGACTTTGCATCTGACTTTTACAGAAGCAAAGTTAAAAAAGTCACACACGACATGTATGTATTTTGCAGTGGGAAATTTGACATGTCAGATGACAAATACATGTCGTCTATATGCTCCTTTAGCAATTTCTCCATAAGATGTAAGGAGTTGCCACGCTGTATGTAAACTTTTTTGCCGCTAATAATTATGTTTTTCCTAAAAATTTCTTTGTTTTTTTCATATATACATACATTGATATAAAATGTTTTTCAATTATCGCTACTAATTCAAATGCGTAGGGTGTATGTAGACTTTATTCCTTGATTGTATATGTATATCAACCAACCATTGAAAATCGGTAATGTTACCAATACAGAGAATGAATTGGGAATCCGGCATGTATACTAATATTTAAACACAACATATTCTAGTGGATTGTTTTCCTATTAGATTTACATTGTATAGTAAATGTATGTTTGGTTTCAGAATTTTGTATGTATTGTTGATCTTTTAAAATTACGTTTCCTTTTTAATTGTCTTAAAAAGCTTTCCGATTGAAAGCTGTGGTTGTTTAATATATATACCTGATCGAACCTTGAGTTTCTTCTGTGGGAGGTGGATTAGAATGAGGCTGCAGATTACCTAGTCGCTTGGGTCGAAAGTGCGATACTCCCAAAAGATTTTTTCATATTCTCTTATATTTATAAACAATTAGTGTTTTATATTTGTAATAGTGAAATCTTAAATATTTTCGCAAAGGTCGAAAGTGCGGTACTCCCTCTAGCGCTGATCCCCATAAGAATGTTTTTCATCTTCCCTTACATTTATTTATAAATATATGTAAGGAAAGAATACTATGTAGGTAAAGACCACTGCAAATGTAGTTAAAAACAAATGAAATTTCACTTGAAGAAAGGACTACATAACATTTCACTGGATTAAACTAACATTTGTCATTTGTTTTTACTATTCAAAAAATTACTAACAATTGTAGTAAAATATAAACAAACATTTATTTTTTATAAATAACAAAAAAACTACTGTAAAAAATTAATGTAAATCATAAAACAGTCATTTGATGTGGTTTGTTTTTTAAAAAAAAAAATTAAATGTTTTCTGCAAATGACTGACATTTACATTAAAAATAAAGAAACTGTATTACAACCCAAGCAACTACATATTTTTAAAGCAGAAGTTCCCTGAGTGTACAATTACTGTTTTCTATTTGCAAAAGTAACATGATCTCAAACCTGGCAATTCAAAATGAAATATTTGACAATAGCCAATTACTAATCTATATTTTCATTAAATCTTAAATTCATTATATTATCTTGTTCCATCTAGAAGATATCTTTTTTTATGTTAAAAAATCATTTAGGATAGTTTGCGGTTTAATAAAGGTTAACATTGCGTATACGTAATATTTTATAAATTACTTATACGCATTGTTGTATTCCATTCGACCACAAACATCAGATATTGTTGTTAAGTTTGTATGACTTTTACAACTTTATTTAAATAAAATTCTGTTTAACACTTTAAGCAATTCCATCTTTAAACTCAAAATATAAACTTCGTTTACGAATTTCTTATAACTTTGAGTAAACCACATCTGTGGAAAAAAACAAAAGAAAAATGAACTGCTCATTTTCATAGAACATAACAATATTTCCACAATAAACATGAAAAGAAAAATTCAACAAATGGTTTTTGTCTGTCTACCAGGGAAAGATGCCTTGCATAAACTTAAGTTTAAATTCAATAAGCTTACTATTGAATCAGTTTTCTGCCCCTGATAACAATTTGTGAATTTTACAACTGATAATTTTTGTATTCAAGGTAAGAAAAAAGTAAATATTTACCAGATTATTGGTTTTATTCTTCGTATAGTATCCCAACGTTTACTTAAAGTTTGTTTCTGTTTGTTATGCTCAAAGCTGTTTTCTGAAAGATAATGCTTGGATTTATATATGAGCTTCTCAGAGGCCAAACGAGGGGAAGCCAATTTTTTCAGATTTAAGTTTAATTGCTTAGGATTATTAATATTATTCTATTTACCACAAAAGTTTTATATGCAAATTCACTTTTCATTATATTTGTCATAAAACCGGTAAAACTTAATTTTTTTTATACTGCAGAATTTTGTTTTATTATGTGGGAGTTGTGGTGTAATGTTTAGCGCATGGGCCTGTTACACAGATTGTCCCGGTTTCGATTCCCGGTGAGGACAAATTTAGAAAAGTAATCTATCCCTTATATGTATCGCAGAGCGCGCCTTCGGTGTTCCCATAGCACTTAAACCCACCGAAGTAAAATAATGAATCAAAGCTATGAATTAAAAAAAAAAAAAAGCTTCAATAAGTTCGCCAACTCTCCATCAGGTGTTGAGCTACAACTGTTCTAAGACTTATCATAATGCGCAATTTAAGTGTTGCAATGTTTGAAGCCCTTCATCTTTCCGCTTCTTTCATTTCTTCGCTATACCCTTTCCAACACATTAATTAATAGGAAGAATTTCCTAAGTGTTACTTCGCTTTTAAAAAAAAAAAAGTTTGTCATTTTGTTTTTACTAGTGTCTTATTTTTGACTGTATCCCCTAAATTTCTATATTTAATGTATAAATGCAGTTTTAATGCAATTCATATTTAAAATGCATTTTTTTTGTTCAATATTTGCAACTTTAAAAAAATTATTAATTAGTATAATTTAGAATTTTTACTGTGTTACAGTTTCGAAAACGGCGCTAGCGCGGCTAATTATTTGCTTTTGTTTTTGTTCACTTTTCATGTTCATATTTATTTAAGGTTGTAGTTCGCTTTGTTACTTTTATTTCAAGGCCATTTTACAAAATTATTATAACATCAGATTACCTGCAAAATTTCTTACGAATTATGAAAATCGGATTCAGTTCCCGAATATGTTAAAAAAAAAAAAAAATATTATTTGGCCTCAATTTTCACATCCCTGGAGGTCAACACCAATCTGTTGCAGATAAAATTGTTTCATATAACAAAATTTCAATAAAAAAAAATTACGTTCTTCAAAATGGTGTAGCGTGTATAATGTTCGGTTATTATTTACATACTCTACGTACCAACGTTTTTATGTGAATCAAAGCCAGACGTAACTTTATACGTCTTTAGACTTTTATACGTCTACATAAATTTCCCACAGTAAGTGTCCACGCAATTACCGTTTGGCCTAGTCAGGTGAACTGCTGACTACGAGTATTCCACACAGTACGTAGAATACATGTACACGTTACGCTCTCGTAGTATATATATGTATTGGTGAGTAAGATAGTTTAAGCTAGACAGTGATGCATTTTGAGTTTTTTTGTTTTGGGCCAAATTGACAATTTAAAAGGGCCAAAGTACCATTGATAGGGCCACAGGATGATGAAGTTAGTACTATAGTACTTTCTTTGGTACCATTTGATCCGGAAAAGTACCATGGTACTCCTTTTACTCTTTTAGTACTATTAACATATAAATAAAAATTAAAGATTGAGTTTGAATCTTAACGTCTTTTCACACAATTGCAAATAATACTATAATTAATATGCAATTTTATTTAATTTTAATTGTGAAAGACGTGGTAGAGAAGAATGAGGGTATTTTCTAAAAATAATAACTGTATTGTAAATTTTTCAATATTCCTGAATCAGACTGCACAGTTTCAGGTATTGATCCTTCGTAAGTGACCCTGTTTTTTGAATAATGTAATATTTGTTATGTTTTTATTTGTTCGATTGCGTTTATATGAAATTTTTTGTGCAATCACTGACCGTGGTATAGATAAACTGATTTCTAAAGCCACATGCACTCGCACCACACGTTAGACAGAGCGCTTTAGATCACTTATCTATCGTCAGTTTGAGTTTTGTTGTGAGTGAAACTAGTTTTATTCAATACACGGTGTTTTTGTTCTTGCATACATAATCTCAGAAGTACAACTCCAACAACACAACAGTTCTATTTTTAGAAACTTCAGAGAAACTTCAAGATTCGACATTTAATTCAATTACCCATTCATAAATTAACATTTATCATATGTATTTATTTGGATCCAATCGTTGTAAATGGAATTGATTAAAGATGATTTTATATGAGTTCGAGCAAAAAAAAAAAGTGTTCGAAAAGTGAAAAATAAATATCTTAAAAAAGTACAATTGAAAAAAATGCCATTGCCAACATGTTCAAATTTGCATTGTGATTCTAAAATCGAATGAGTAATGAAATAGATTTCCTTGCAAAAAAAGCTGAATTTAAGAATCGCAAAAAAAAAGGTGAATTTAATTTATATAAATTCTGTAACTAAAATCAACTCAATTTTGTTTTTATATACAAATAAATTTTAAAAACGTTAATTTATAATAAAAACTTGTGTTTAGTACTATGAGGGTAGAAAAAGTACTATTTTTTATGCTGATTGGTACTATTTGAAAATCCCATTTATCATCCCTGTAGGGCCATATTTTTTAAAAAATTCGATTATTAGATTTTTACTAAAATAAGAATAATATTAATTTGTTAATTAGAGTTCGTCATTTTAATGCTTTTTTAAAAATGCAAGACAACTCCCTCTGACAATAAAGTTTAACATATTTTATGAATTCTCATAAATTATTTCCGCTCTTGCGATAACATAACATTTTTAAAAAGCCTCCAAAAACACATTTTTTAATAAAAACTGAATTGCGGCACTTCTTTTAAAAATTTGGACAAATATAAAAAGATTTAAATATGTTATCGGCCTGCATTCAAAAATTTTAAAACCTGACCTCCTGGTACGAAAATATATGATTTTGAATGCGATTTTTATAAAAAATTAAACAACTCCCCGTTTTTCATTCTCTAAGGAAGTAGCATATGCTCTCATTGAATAAAAAAAAAATCAGGCAAATTTCATAAAAGTCTGAACTAAACGGTTTAAAGTAGTTAGTTCAATTTTGAGCTGAAAGGGCCAAAATAGATAAGAAAGTACCACAGGGCCATCAAGCAGTCGAAAGTGCCACAAATTGCCCTATTGTGCCACGTTTTGTATCACTGAAGCTAGAGTAGTTTTAAAACATTAAAGACAATAAAAATTCAGTTCAGTTGGAACCTCAAACAAGAGTTTTAGATTTCAATGCACTTGTTGCCTGAGTCGGTATCTATTTTTTTTTTTTTTTTGTCAAAAAATCTACAAATCTAATTAACATTTCCCCTCATTTGCTAGTTATCCTTTCAAAGTTTGCACCACTAGAGGGTACATAAAACACTCAACAAAACACTGTCATGGACGAAACTTATAAATACTCTATAGAGCAATTCCATATGAAAGCGATCACCTTTTGGAGGACCCCTCTCTGATTTTAAAATAAATAGTCTCAATCGATTGCCCAGCAAAAAATAATGTACCTACATATTTTTTTTTTTTTTTTATAGTGACTGGTTTAGTGGTGGTGTGCACCACTGTCATGTGACAAAATTGAAGAATTCTTCATAAGGGACCTCATTGAAACCTACTAACCTCATTGGACCTACTAAAGCGATCGCAACGAGTGATAGCTCGTTGGAAAGGTATTGAATCAGGCTTTAATTGAAAAATAATTTTCTAATTTTTCTCAGAAATTTACCTTTTTTCCCATGAAAATTAAATTTTCCCATGAAAATTAAATTTTCCGATTTTCCACAGAAGCTCCTAAATTTTCCGGCTAATTTTATTTTTTTTTGGATTCCTCATAATTTTTGCTTTAAGAATCAGCAATAAAAAAATGGGCCCCGACTCCTTGTTTGGACAGGAGAAGAGCATTTAAGAGACCACCTTGTTCTCATTGTTTTTATATTTTTTATAATTGAATTATTTTTAATTATTTAAGAAGAAAAATTAGGAAATTTTTTTTTCAATTAAAGCCTGATTCAATACCTTTCCAACGAGCTATCACACAAAATTGAAGAATTCTTCATAAGGGACCTCATTGAAAGTTGTTTTAAAATTTTCCTAATTTTTCTTGTTAAATAATTAAAAATAATTCAATTATAAAAAATATAAAAACAATGAGAACAAGGTGGTCTCTTAAATGCTCTTCTCCTGTCCAAACAAGGAGTCGGGGCCCATTTTTTTATTGCTGATTCTTAAAGCAAAAATTATGAGGAATCCAAGTTAAATTCACTAAGGAAGAAGAAAAAGATGGCCGCCTCCCGTATTTGGATGCACTTGTGGTTAGAGAAAATGGAAAGATAAAAGTAGACTGGTACCAAAAACCTACATCCTCCGGAAGAATAATTAATTTTTACTCATGCCAACCAAAAGAGATAATTATGAATACTGCCAGCAATCTAGTTAAAAGAGTTCTCACAATCAGTGACGAACAATATCACAATACAAATATTGGTAAACTTAAAGATATTTTGAAAAGAAATGCGTTTCCCGATAAAATAATTAATGGCCTTTTAAATATAAATAGGAAAAATAAGAATATTGGAATAGATGAACCACCGAAAATATACAAAGCTATGACATATGTCCCTGGAATATCGGAGAGAATGGAAAAATCAGAAATATATAATAAGGAGAAAATTAAGATAGCATCAAGAACTGACAATACTTTGAAACAACTTTTTTCCAACACAAAAAGCAAATTAGATAAAATGGATAGCTCAAATATTACATACAAAATCAGTTGCACAGGCGACGGCAACAATAATTGTAACGAAGTTTGCGTGGGAACCACAAAAAACAAATTAAAAACACGTATAGCAGGACATAAATCAGATATAAAAAAACAGAACAAAAGTTGTGATACAAAAAACAGCACTAGCAGCCCACTGTGCAGAAAAAAGTCACGCACCAGACTTTGATAATGTGGAGATCTTGCAAAGAGAGGAGAAATATAATAGGAGACTAATGTTGGAAATGTTACACATAATAAACATACCAAAGGAGAGGAGAATAAATTACAAAAGCGATACTGAAAATTGCGCCCAAAGCTACAGGCATATTTTAAACAAAAGGAATAATTCAAATTAGTACAATATTAAAGCTTCAGTTATGCGAACGTTGCTGTAACGTATCTGTACTGTATGAATCAGCTGTTCGTTTTTGGTATACGAAAAGCAATGCAAACGCTTACCGAAATTTAATGAACCGTAGTTGTAACGTATCGTAATGTATCATTCTGTATAAAATAGAATTTTATTCCGTTGTTACGTGACATTTGTAAAGCAGTGATGGCCTGCTTTTGTGTTAAATTAAATGCGGGTATTTTCGCCCTTTTTCTTGGTACTTTTTTTTTAGTAATAATATCTTATAATAACTTATAATACATCATATTTCCATATATGTATATATTTGTATATATAAATAAACACATACACATACAATAGAAATGTGAAATATATAAAAAGGTATCAAAACCTTGTTTTGTGTATACACATTTACAAAATAATATATGTATGTACATGTGAATGTATATAAATACATATCTGTTTATTGTAAAACTACAATTAAAATATCAATTATTTAATTATTAATGTTTATTTATATACACACACAAAATACTGTTTTTATATTATTTAAATCACTTGGTACTTTTCTGCACTTTGTACTTTTTCTGCACCCTTTGAACATTTTGGATATCAATCACTGTGTTGTAAACAGCTGTTTGCTTTTCATAAAAAAAAAGAAGCAAATAAAGAGAAGTGAATGTGGTTTAGAATATTTTTTAATTAATTCAATTAAAGTTATTTAAAAAATTAAACTAACTACCTGAAATTGGATGATGAACATCTTAGACACAACAAGCTTGAAAAATATTTTGTATTTGTTTTACGTATGTATATTAGGGTGGTCCTTATATTGCACTTTGTCGATTTATGCTGCTCATTAGTTTACAATTATATGTTAATAAAAATGCAAATAAATTAATTCATATAAACTATTTAAAAAAAATATGTAATAAAATATTTTACTGCGAAAATTAATTCAAATACAATTTTTGTGAATTTTCTGCTTACTTATTATATATAAAATAAAAATTGGTGTCGGTGCAACGAAGGGTTAATTTTGAAAAAAATTAACCTACTACAAAATTATATTTACCACAAATTACAATATTTTGCGATTAAAAAAATATATTTTTCAGTTTATATGGGCATTGATTTTAGATACACCATTTTTTTGCCCTGTGGTAAACATGGGTTAACGACGTGCATATAACTTTTATATGTCTAGTTCCATTCTAGTAGAATACAAAAAACATACTTTGGTAATTAATTTCAAGCATTTTAATTTTTTTTTTATCAATTTTAGCATAAAGCTCCAAATTTTCTAAAATGTGTAGTTTCGCTACCGGGTTAACAATGTTTTCCAATTGTACTTATTTTTTAATGGCTATTTATAAGCCAAATAAGTAAACAAAATATATTTATTAGTTATTAGTAACTATCTGGATTTTTTTAAATTAATTTTTGAAAATTTGGAATAAAATTTTGATTTTCTTGAAATCCGCCATTTTGAAATGGGTATACCCGAAAATTGAAAAGATAGATTTTAAAATTTTTTTTTATTTTTAATACCCAACTAATATACTCTAAAATTAATAAAGAAAATTAACATTTTTCAAAATTTTGTTTAACAAAATTTAAAAACAAAATCAATTTAGAGGTTTGAAAAATATGATATTTTTTATCTTTTTTTTGGTACCGGAATAACAAGGGTTAACGATATCCCAAAAACTTTATATTTTTTATCAGAGTATCTCTGGGAAAATGTAAATCAAAAAGTATTTAGGTTTTGATATATTCATAAATTTTAATTTATAATTTTTTTTTCAAATTTTGGCCTTTTTGGGCCAGGAGCCCAAACTTTGACCAATTTGAGCAGCATCGTAGGGTTAATCGATTTTCCTCAAATTTTCAGAAATTACTTTTTAGACATCGTTTCACGTTTTTAGGGGTTGGGAGCAGCATAAATCGACAAAGTGCAATATAAGGACGACCCTAATGTATATGAATGCCGTGTTGGTTACTGATGTCAAAAACATATGGCACGTTTTTAATTGTTCTATAAGTGCACCAACGTGCTTACATTACGATACGGTCCGTTACGGATACAGCAACGTTCGCATAACTGAAGCTTAAATGTTAACAAGTCATTATTGTTACTCGCGTAAGCATTAATGTAGTTGTTGTTATTATTTGTTGTTTATAATTTTGTAATACAGTTGTCTAAAACTATGTTTTCATTAAATGTATTAATTTTTAGATTTCCCGATGATGCTGTCCAAAGGGCAGAGAAATATAGAAAAATAAAAATATTAGAAAATAGACCTCGAGCTTGATCATTATTTAAACTTAATTACAACAAAAAGGTCAACAAATTAAAACTATTTAATTAAATCCAAAAAAAATAAAATTAGCCGGAAAATTTAGGAGCTTCTGTGGAAAATCGGAAAATTTAATTTTCATGGGAAAATTTAATTTTCATGGGAAAAAAGGTAAATTTCTGAGAAAAATTAGGAAAATTTTATTTTTCAATTAAAGCCTGATTCAATACCTTTAAAACAACTTTCAATGAGGTCCCTTATGAAGAATTCTTCAATTTTGTCACATGACAGTGGTGCACACCACCACTAAACCAGTCACTATAAAAAAAAAAATATGTAGGTACATTATTTTTTGCAGGGCAATCGATTGAGACTATTTATTTTAAAATCGGAGAGGGGTCGTCCAAAAATTTGCCAATTTTGATCGTTTTCATATGGAATTGCTCTATATAAAAACATTACCTTCATTCATGATTACACTTCTGTTTCTTTCAGTACACTAACAAATATACAGTGTTCACAGACACAAACTCACATACAACAAAACACAACTGAGTCGTCAGTCAGTGACAAAAATGAGAAATTTTTGATTAACTCAGAATATTATTTTAGATTTTTCAGAAGCCAATTGACTCAAATTCAATACTAGTCTATCTTTGATCAGCTATAACTCGTACATTTCTTATCGCTCATTTGGTTTGTGCTACACATAGAGAAATAAAGTGCCAACCGAATTAAAAAGTGTATATTAATGGTCACAACTTATAAATTCAGTTCGTACAACGATATTAACATTAGATTTCTGAATGTTTTGGGTGTTGGAACTAAAATTCAGTTCAATTAAACGAACTTTGTTGTAAACATTAATTTTTAGTTGTACCAAACGACTAAAACTCGGAATAACTTAATGTGAGTCCTAATAACCAAATTTCAGTTGTCAAATAGCTAAATTTTTCTCTGTGTGTAGTGTCTACTTTATGCCAACTTATTTACTTTTCAGTTTCCAAAAAGCAGCTATTTGAGAAATTTAAGAAAAATCATCAAAACTATCAAAAAAATTTACTTAGAAAATTTTTTTAGGATTTTCAGAGGTCAATTGAGCCAAATCCAATAACATTTTCCGATAGTTTAACTTTAACCGCGTTTTAAGGCGTTTTTTATCGCATCGGAACAATCGATACCTTTTACTATTTGTAAGTGTATCTATTTTTAAACACTGCCGAACAAAATCTAATGACAAAACTATTTTTAATGCAATTGCATTTTTTGATATGCATTTTGAAGCTTTGGAAATACTTTGCATTTTAATAGAGTTGCAATGTTTAATATATTGAAATCTTTTCTATAAATCATTATATTTAATTTTCATTGATTCTCAACAATTATTTTAAGGGAGTTGGCTCAATTGACTGCTGAGAAGCTCATACATATATTAATGTAATGTTAGCTTTTGGCTTATCTAAAGGTTTTTAAATTTAATCAAAAAAGAACAGCGTAATGTTGTCACGTACTTGTAAATTTTGTTGTTAGATTTTAAATGGTAAGGGTTAAGAATGTTCACTGAACATCAAAATCTATATGAAAAGAAACAAAAAGAGTTTCACCAGTGGATTTCTATACACCTCAGTATCTCTCAATTGGTCCTGTTTTTATTTGTTCGACAACCGCACCGAGCAATTGAAAACATGTTGCAGAAATTTAAAAGTTTAAATTAATTTGTATCATGTTTTTGAATAAGAATTTGATAAAATGTTTATTTATTTATTTTATTTTAACGATAAAATAAGCAAGATAAAATTAAAATACATTAAATTTTAATAGAAAATAACAAACTATAAGCAAAATAAAAGTGAGTATTTTAAGCAACAACTTTTGTAACAACATGTTGCATTTATATTTAAGTTTAAAAGAAAAATGTTTTTATAGTAATTAAATGTGCTAAAGTCCCAAAACTTATTTAACAAATTGTGAAAAGCAATCTAATGTAGGCGTGTCCCTATCCGGATTTCATTCCTGCCTAAGGAAATCTTCAGGGGACTTTGTTATTAGAATTTCTAGAGATATTTGTTATGTTAAATCACAAACTCAATGAGAATTTCTTGTCCTCGTCTAGGAGCGAGATTCAAAATTTAAAATATCAAAGAAAAAACAACAACAAAAAATTGTCACAATTGGCTTTGTCATCTTCCAAATACTACTCTGTTATTTTGACAGACCTAGCAATGTAGTGACGTTTATTCAAGTAAATCAACAATAGAAAATCATATGTTTTCTATTAGTGTCAGTTACATAAAAATGTTTTCATTTTCTTATCCGAATTCGGGAATTTGTTGCTGAGAGGTGTGAGAAGTATAGTCTCTCTATTTGTATTTACTCTTTGGTTTCACCTGTCATACAGACAACTTTAACATTACGTGTCGAAAATCACTCGGCGTATACAAATGTGTTATTCACATACATACATACAGTAATAAAAAAATTTAGGTACCTTCTCACTCACAGCATTTGAACTAAAGTTTGGCTTTAGAGTGTCACGTTTAAAACAAAAATAATAATAGCACTCAAATGTTGCATATTGAAGAGCAGAGAAAAATTTTGCTATTTTCCAACTGAAATTCCGTTACTACAACTCAAATTCAGTTATTTCGAATTTAAGACAGTTGGCACAACTTAACATTAGTTTTCACAACAAAGTTCGGTTAATTCAACTGAAGTTTAGTTGCAACACCCAAAATATTCAGAAATCTAATGTAAATATCATTGTACTAACTGAGTTTATAAGTCGTTACCATTAATATACTCTTTTTCAATTCGGTTGGCACTTTATTTCAGTGTGTGTAAAAGTTTGTTTTTAGGAGGATCCTTTTATTTTCCGGCACTCGATTTAAGATATCAAAAATGGTATGTTTTGTCCAAAAAAAAGTCTTACTTTATATCGAAATACGGCTCAAAATTTAAGTTGTATAGAGCTTATTGTGAGAAAAATATTTATAAATTTTTTTCAGAACAGTTTTGGTCCACCGCAGCATTTTTAAGTTTTCAGCTTATATATGATAATTGTACACTCACAATATTTTGTCGTTAAACACAAAGGCACATGTACTTTAACTCACTTAAAATTAACTCAAAGTGAAAATTTAAGATTTTATTCAAGTTCGAGGCCATACTCTATATTTCTTTATTAGGATATTGTCCTAACAAATAATCTATAGAATTTTTGTTTTCAAATTTATTCTTTGACCCTTTCAGAAATGTGTTGATAGGCCTATTTCGGGAATTTTCTAGGTTCCCATCATCAGAACACGTTTTGAAAGAGGTAACAATCCTATGCTAAACATCAAACATTCATATAAACTAGTTCACTCACTACATGAGAACTAATATATATTACATGAGCTCGAAGTAAAAGATTATCACCATTGATCAAAAAATAAATTGGCCTCGAACTTGAGTAATTGTCATTTTCATTGCACAATTAAAGGTCGAAAAACATAATTTTTATTTTTAATAAAAATTATATCAAACTTGGATTAAAGATTTTATTTATTTTTACTATCAAAAATAAAATAAAAAAAATTTAAATACTCGTAAAACCACAGAATTTTTTTTTTTTATTATTTATTATCTTATTACCCTAACCGAGCACTAGCTACTATCGCTTTCGGAGCGTTGTAGCGAAAACAGACCAATTCCTCTGGTGGGAATCGAACCCACGACCACCGCACTGGTAAGCCAACATGCTACCTACTTGCCTACCGGGGAGCACCAATTTTATTTAATTTTAACCAAATTATTAAAAACAATCAATCATTGACTTTTTGGTCCAAATAAAGAATTTTTTGTAAAAAGAAAATTTTATATGAAAATAATAGCTGGTACAGAAAAGCAGTATTTATGTGTAGTTTTTGTTTTTAATAAATGATAAAATAAGTTTAAAAAATATTTCTTTGTAGTTTAAATGTATATTTCTTAAAAAAAAGTTTACTGATTACTTTTTAAATAAACTACAATCAGTTACTTTTAAAATATTGTGACTGTAATTATTTTGACTTTTTGACAAAAAATCTTAATAACACTTAACTAATTATAAGGTTAACCTTTCCAAAAAAAATAGAAGTAAAGTACTATTGAAGAAAATAATTTGTTATCATCTACTAAATGAAAATTTAAAAATTCGGAATGGACCACAACTGTTCTCAAAAAAAAATTATGAATATTTTTCTCATTATATTCTCCACATAACAAAGCTGTTGAACCCTATTTCGATAAAAACTAAGACA
>CM037851.1:293650284-293703793 GCA_021234595.1 Delia radicum | reverse complement strand
TTTTTCTCTGTGTGTACTAATTCCAATTCCGATTTTTTTATATATCCATCACAACCGCAATATGATGTGTAAACAAAACCACTGTTTTGAACCCTTTGCAATACATTTAAATACATTTATTTTGCTTCGGAGCCCTAAACATGACTCATTGTTTAATTATCCATATCTGAAATACTTACTGAATACTTACTCTGAAAAACCATATTGCACATCAGCGCGCAAGTTAACAAATGGCCGAATTATTTACACAAATTTTGTGATTTATCCCACTGTGCAGCGGCACCCAAAAAAGTGACCCCGACATTACAAACAAAATATCTAACTCTCTCACAGTTTCCATTATCATGGGGTTTAACGCGGTATTCGAGCTTACCAGTTATTCAACATCTGCATCCAAAACATTACAATTTTTTCGGCTTTATTTTATATAATTTCAGATATATTTAAATTTGAATGTAATTGATAGTTATTTAAATGTCTTCGAGTGTAGCTGATGAATTTTTTTTGTTCAATTAAATTTTTTTAATGTTATAATTCGACAAAATAATAAACAAACTCAATAAACAAAAAAATTAAGAAGTCCGTTCTTAACTACTGGGAAACGGATACACCAAAACGTATAGTTTTCGGAAAAAAATTATACGGTCCGTTTATGTACCGTTTAAATACAAACAATAACACATATGCATTTTACAGACAGTTACCGTGCCGTAAAAGCCAGATCTTGATTACCCACACTCAAACAAAAATGTAACCAAATATTAAGTAATTTGAACTAAATTTTATGAAATTCTGGAATGACTTGGCTCCAAAGAAAATTTAATTTAAATCAAGTACACAATTTTCTCAAAAACGAGTAAACTCAATTTACTTCAATTAAGTAAATTTATATTAAAATTTAATACATTTTGTCTTACATTTATATTTTTGAATAAAACTAAGTATACATTTTATTTAAAACTAGTACAAATATCTTAAAGTCAAGTTAATTTTTCTTAAATTTTAAGACGCTTGAACTTGTACTAATGCAAAATGAACTTATTTTTAGTTCATAAGTAATACTCATATTAAGTACACTTAGAATACTATGTACAGTGGTGGCCATAACAAATGCAACTGTCAACAGGATTTTACAAAACTTTTTTAAACTAGTTTTAAAAGAAAAAAAAATTATTCATGTGCTAGTATTATTTTTTTATTATTGCTTTAAAAATAAGAAAATAAAGTGTAATCCACAATTATTTATCGAAAAGAAAAAAATTAGAATAAACTGCGTATAGGCTGATATTTCAGTGGCCAAAACATATGCAACAAATTGCTTTGAAAACAGATATGTGCATAAAACTTAAAATTTAGTGGCAAATCCTTTATTTTCAATGACGGCCTGCCATCGGCGAGGCATTGAAGCTATCAAATTGCCAATAAAATTTGCAGGAATATCATTACAAGCTTCTACCAATCTTTGGAACATAATATCGGATTTAGTGCAATTTTCGCGATCGATTCTTTGATTAACGATTTCCCAAAGATTATGGTGATTGTGGTGGCCATTCCATTACCGAAACTCTTTCTTGTGCTAACCACGATTTAACAACTTTTGAAGAGTGCTTGGGGTCGTTATCGTGCTGAAAAACCCATCGTAGCGGCATATTATTCTCTGCATGTGGAAGCATAACTGTTTCCAAGATGTTGTTATACATAAATCTATCCATTATTCCATTGATTCTGTGCAATGGGCCAACTCTAGCAGCAGAAAACCACCCCCAAACCATAACGTTGCCTCCTCCATGTTTCACCGTCTTTTTTCAGTATCGCGCTTGAAGCGGCTTGTTAACTGGTCGTCTTACATAACACATACCCTCACTGCCGATGATATAAAATTTGGACTCGTCGCTAAATAGTTCAGTCTTCCATTTGCTTTCTGACCAATTTAAGTGCGCCTTGGCGAACTTCAAACGTTTTTTTTTTTGTTCCGTTTAGATATAAGCGGTTTTTTTTGCTGGACGGTGTGCACGTACACTCAGGGAACTTCTGCTTTAAAAATATGTAGTTGTTTGGGATGTAATACAGTTTTTTTTATTGTAGAACAGTTTAAATATTTGTTCTACATTTTTAACTAACCTTGTAGTTCATTTAAAAAAACAACTCACATCAAATGACTGTTTTATGATTTTACATTCATTTTTTACAGTTGTTTTTTGTTATTTAAAAAAAATTAAATAAATGATTGTTAATTTTCTACTACCATGTGGTTCATTTTTACTAGATTAGATTAGATCAGAAGGCACTATGCACCGCGACCAATGTAGGTCTTTTGTGCTGCCTAAGGTTACCTACAGATTCAAGCTACCTATAAAGCCAATTATCCTATTAGGCAAAATCTCCGCGATGTCGGAAGGCGAAATGAAGCGATCACCTAGAAACCTAAGTCTCCTATCACAAAGCCTGGGACATTCGCAGAGAACATGCTCCGAGGTCTCAGACACCATCTCGCAAAACCTACACAAATCCGTGTCCGATTGACCCTTCTTGTGCAGATGGTATCTGAGATTACAGTGTCCAGTTAAGTACGACACCAGGGTCCTCAAACCCCCCCTTTCAAGCGACAAGAGTCGCCTCGACCCCCTACTGGAAAAAGAGATCAATCTTTTAGCCTGGCGCTGACCAGGAGAGTTTTCCCAGTAACCAGAGAATTCAGACTCTCTCCATGCCCTGAGCCTTTCCCTAACATACCCCGCAGGTAATCCACAGAATGGTTCAGGACCAATAAAGGGCTTTCGGGCCCCGTGGTTGGCAAGACAATCTGCCCTCTCGTTGCCCTCATGCCCCTCATGACCAGGAATCCACCCCAAGGTTAGAGAGTTGCCTCTACCGAGCCTATTGAGAGTCTGAATGCATTCCATGACCAACCCGGACGACACCTTATAGGCCACTAAGGCCCTCAGTGCAGCCTGACTGTCAGAAAGAATGTATATGCGAGATCTGCGAGTTCCCCTTCGCAGGCATTCCAATGCACAGACACAAATGGCCCAAATCTCCGCCTGAAAAATGGATGGATATTTACCCATAGGTAAGGCACGCTGGAAGCCTGGTCCGAAGACGCCCGCACCCGTGTTCCCATTCGACTGCTTAGAGCCATCAGTGAACCACACCTGAGAACCATCTTCCGGTTCCCAGGATTGATTGGTCCACATGTCTCTGTCAAACAATAACACATCAAAATATCTATCAAAGATCCACTCCGGTGACACTTTGTCCGCAACCTTAGAAATTGGGTCATCTATTAGGATTCGCGCGATCCTCATGTGACCCCTTAGGTCGCCTCCCCTCATGCCACCGAATTCACTAAGTCTAGAGGAACCCATACTGGCAACCTCCATTACAGAAATATGCAATGGCGGGATCCCCAGCATAACCCCCAAGGCATCCGTCGGGCAAGTTCCGCTGGCCCCTGTAATGCCAACACACGCAAGACGGTAGATTCTCTTAAGAGCATCCCTTGCCTTACTCTGTTCAACTTTTGGCCACCATGCAAGGGCAGCATAGGTGATCATCGGTTTAACAATAGTATTGAACGACCAGTAGACCATTTGTGGCCTTAGGCCCCATGTTCTCCCGAAAAGCCTCTGGCAGGCATAGTATGCCCTGGTGGCCTTCTTGGAGACGTGGTCAAGATGCTCGTTCCAGGTGAGGGAGCTATCAAGAGTCACTCCAAGATACTTAACACTGCTAGAGAAGCCAACCGTTACGCCCTCAACGACCGGCATAGACAGGTTAAGTTTTCTCCTTCTCGTGAATGGTACCAGGATTGTCTTCGACGGATTGACAGACAACCCCTTTTCCCGGCACCACGAAAGAGTGAAGTTCAGAGCCTGTTGCATACGCTCGGAGATGGTCCTGTCATCCCAGCCCACAACAGAAATGACAAGATCATCGGCGTATCCATAGGTCCTGAAACCCAAGTCGTTCAGACCCTCGAGTAATTCATCAATGACCAGTGTCCATAGTAAAGGCGACAAAACGCCACCCTGAGGACACCCTCTGGTCGCATTCACGGTCCTACAAGTAGTCCCTATTCCGAACGTGATTATTCTAGAGCGGAGCATCTCCAATGTCCAATTAATTATGATTGGAGGAATGCTCTTCCTAGCCATGGATACCCTAATCGCATCGTAGGACGTGTTGTCAAAAGCGCCCTGTATATCAATAAATGCACAAAGGGCAATGTTCTTTGCCTCCAGTGCCCGTTCTATTGTTGTGACAACATGATGGATAGCAGTTTCGGTAGACTTACCCCGTTGATACGCGAACTGTAGCTCATGTATCGGCTTTCGTCTGAGGTAAGTGTCCCTAATATACTGATCCAAGACTTTCTCCATTGTCTTGAGGAGAAAACGAGCTCAGGCTAATTGGTCTGAAGGACTTGGGTAGCTGCTCAGACTTTTTCCCCGCCTTCGGTATAAAGACCACTCTAACCTCCCTCCAGGGTCTCGGTACATGTCCGAATAATAGACTCGATCTAAATATCCTAACCAGTTGTGGGACAATTAAGTCCATCCCTCTCTGTAAGAGACAAGGATAGATCCCATCTGGACCCGGAGATTTAAATGAAGAAAACTCATCTATCGCCCACTTTACCCGGTTCTCCTGAAAGATTGCACCCGCCAGGCGTACGTACCTACCTGCCAGGTTCGGGATTCTCTGAATCACAGCGGACCCGCAGTTGTCAACGCATCCTGGGAAGTGAGTATCGAGCAAGAGTTTACAAGTTTCAGTGGGAGATTCCGTGTATGAGCCATCCGGCCTCTTAAGAGTGCAGAGACCATTTGTATGATCCTGTGACAGGGCCTTTTGTAGTCGCACCGCCTCTGGAAGATCAGAGATCTTCTCACAGTAGTTGCGCCACGTGGTCCTTTTGGATCTGCGTAGTTCTCTATTGTACTCAGTGAGTGCGGCCCTATAGGTGATCCAGTCACCTGTTTCCTTTGCCCTGTTGAACAGTCTTCTGGCTTCCTTTTTAAGCTTCTCCAGACCATCATTCCACCATGGAACGTCCCTCTTCGTCTTCCTGGTCTTTTGGGGGCAGCTCAAAAAGAAAGCAGAAGTTAGATTCGATTGCATTTCGGATGCCGCATGATCGATCTCTCTAGTGCTCAGAATGAGCCCTTTAGAGACATCTGCATCTCGTTCCAAATTGTATCGGAAATCCTCCCAGTTCGTGCGTCTGGGATTACGATAAACCTGGCATGAGTCCAATGCACTAACAACATCAAATACCAGATGTTGATGGTCCGACATTGACAGTTTATTGGATACATGCCAGTTTGAGATGGCAAATGACATATCAGAACTAGTAAGAGTGAGATCCAAGACCTCTGTCCTAATAGAATTCCTGAAAGTCGGTTCATCACCCCTATTCACTATGTTTATATTGTTACTACATATAAATTCAAGTAGGTACTCACCACGTTTATTTATGTTGGTACTTCCCCAAATCGTGTGATGTGCGTTGGCGTCACAACAGAGGATCCAACTAAGGTTCCTCATTCGGCAATATTCCACCAAGGCCGAGACCTCAGCTGTTGGTACCGTGTTGGTGTCGCCAGGTAGATACGCGGAGGCCAGTACTACCTCATGTTCCCCAGATAAGGAGGGCACCTTTGCCCAAATCGCAACCAAGTCTCCCAAAACGAATTCTGAAATTGGGAGAATTGTTATATTGTTTCTAACAAGGATGGCCGCTCTGGGCCGACTATGCTGATAATCGTAAATCAGCCTACCTTGATTAGCGTTAAGCCCCTTGATGGCTCCGTCGTGCACCCATGGTTCCTGGATGAATACAACATCCAGGGCACCAGTGGTGAACCTTCTGTTGGCGATGTCCAATGCCGCTTTGGCATGGTGAAGGTTCACCTGTAAGCACTTTAGATGCTTTGGTGTCTTACCTTTTCGGGCAGCCATCATTTTAAGCGTGTTTTATATCTGCGTCTATAGGTGGACCCGAGTGGTCCTCAGACACATTACCAACATTCATAGGCTCGGCAAGGTTAGGACAGAAGATGTCCTTTGCTTGTCCGACCTTTTCAATTGCACCCTCACTGCTCTTTAGGCATAAAACCTCTTGGCTAGTTGAGGATAGACCTGCGTCGGTCTTCTCTTGCTCATTATTGAAGTTTTGGCTGTTCAAATCCATCTATAAATAAAGAGTTAATAAGGGATTACAAAAGAAGAACGCATAATAGCAGAGCCCTGTGCTACCAGCGGGCTAATACAACCAGGGTTCGCCTCGTCCTGGAGGCCACCGTTCGAAAACACACTAACGTAGTGCTATTCATCCCATGAGCACGGTAAGATAACACTGGGGATTACGGGTTTTTATCGAGTGTCCGCTCTAGATCCGCCATGTTCTGCGAAAGCAGGGACACCTCTAGCCGGGTGTGGTACTGAACCACGCATGGTCGGTCTTTGGAATCCTGATAGGCTATGGCATTATCAATAGATTTGCTGTATATACGCTTCAAGGACCCCTGCAACACTTGCTACTTCGACCCCAAACATTTTTACTACAATTGTTAGTCATTTTTTGAACAATAAAAACAAATGACAAAGTTAGTTGAATTTACTGTAATGTAAGTCGTCCTTTTTTTAAGTGAAATTTCATTTGTTTTCAACTACAATTGCAGTGGTCTTTACCTACATAGTATTCTAAGTGTACGGATGCTTCTACAAGTCGCCTACGGATAGTTCGAGTAGAAATAGGTAATTGGACACTTGCTGCAATCTTTGACGAAGTTGTAAACGGATCTTTCTTTGCCTGCTGGATAATCAAATTGTCCGTTCTATGGCTTGTCACCCGTGGTCGTCCTCCGCGGTGGGTTACTGAAATTTCAGTACTTTTCTTAAATTTTCCAATATTGCGTGAAACTGAGCTTTTATGGATATTATACTTTACGGATATATCCCTTTGTGATATTCCATCAGAATAATCACTTACAATTAGCTTTCTCAGCTCAAAACCGAACTTGTCGCGTGCCATTATAAAAACGAATTTATTTTTAATTTTTATCAAAAATAATTAACTTTTATACTGTTTTGTGTAGGTTAAAACATAAAAACAACACGTATTAATAAAAACAATAACTATACAAAAAGAGAATTGGTAAAAATACCGTTATCTGAGAAAATAATAGTCGAGTTGCATTTGTTTAGTACAGATGATTTTTATTTAACCATAAAAAATTACAAAAATATGGCAACATTACAAAACAAGTTGGACTCTTTTTTATCGATTTTATTTCTTGGAATGTTGTTCTTTAATATTGAGATGTTTTTGATAACAAATTAGTAAATTACAGATCCGTTTAACCTTAAAGAACCACAGTTGCATATGTTTTGGCCACCACTGTAGGTAAAGACCACTGCAAATGTAGTTAAAAACAAATAAAATTTCACTTAAAGAAAGGAAGACTCACATTTCAGTAAATTCAACTAACATTGTCAGTTGTTTTTTAATGTTCAAAAAATGACTAACAATTGGAGTAAAATTAACCACATGTTAGTAAAAAATAAACAAACATTTATTTTTTTAAATATCAAAAAACAACTGTAAAAAAATGAATGTAAAATCATAAAACAGTCATTTGATGTAGTTTGTTTTCTTTTTAAATGAACTACAAGGTTAGTAAATGTAAAATGTAATTTGTTCTACAAATGACTGACATTCACATTAAAAATAAAGAAACTGTATTACAACCCTAATAACTATATATTTTTAAAGCAGAAGTTCCCTGAGTGTGCGTAAGATATGTCCTTGTCCTTATCTTTCGCTTTAATCTGTCTACCTGAACGTAGATTTGTTTGCAAATTTACCACGCTAAATTAATAGTAACTATAACCATTTAGCTTACAATACACATTTAATCTTTATTAAATTTAAATATTTTATTTTGTCTTTAATTTAATTAATAGACAATTACTTGGACAAGCCGGTGACAACACCAAATTTAAGTTTTTTTAATCCGGAATTTATATGTATACGATACACATTGTTGGCGTTTCATTGTGTATGAAAAACAGATTCAAAAATCTTCCATGGTTGATTTTTTTATATGTCTTACAAGACTGATTTTTAGTATGATTTTCATCGTCTCTACTACATCTTGACATGCCGTGACATCTACTTCATTCTGTGTATATCTTTCAATCTGGCTGACGTCCACACTTCTCATGTGCTTATCAGCAAAATTTTTTTTAGCGAAATAAATTAGTAAAACATTAGTAAATATTAGTAAAACATTACACTGATAATAATCCATGCGTAAAAATACAAAAAAATGTCAAAATAACCAAAAATTTTGTAAAATAAACGAAAATTTGTTCATTTTACAAAAATTTCGGTATTTTGACATTTTTTCGTATTTGTAGCATGGATTATTATGAGTGTAGTACAAAACAGTTAAGTGCTAAATAAGTATAACTTAAATTTTATCTGAAAACACAATTTCAGCAAAAAATTTGCTGAAAAATAGTATGCTTGATTTACAAACCGTTTTACTTATTTATTTGAGTGTATGGATATGGAAATGTTGACCCATTTTGTCGTTGCCAGATCGTTGAAAACACCCATAGCCCTACTAAAAAGCATATGAGAATTTTTTTCCAATCTACTTTCTAAGGGTAAGGGAATTATGAACATTTTTGGTGTTTGGAACGATCTAGCAACTCCAAAATGGACCAAAATACCCATATCCATACTACTGTTTAACTGGAAATATTACTCCCCTTTTGCACAAGTAAGTAAAGCGTGAAGAATTTTTATTTTTTAATGGCAGAGTAAAATTATTTTTGCCCCATATGTATATTTAATTTTTTTTTCAATGTTCGAAAATTCGCACAACAATACGTATTATTAGATTTGTTTTTGAAAAATCTCTTTTCAAAACACTCATATGCCTAGCAATAACATTAATATAAATATTTGTTAACTGTTGAAATATATTCAAAGAAAAATCTATTTACGGAATCTTGTTTTTATTAATTTAATGCAATTTTTTTTTTCCTTTCTTAATTAAATAAATGTTGATAAGAGAACGGAAATTATGTGGGTATTTTATAAGAATTGTTAAACTTTTTTATTGAAATTGACAAGGTGTGAGAATAACTTTTTTGTTTTTAGATTATTTTACACAAATTCATATAAAGGAAACGGAAATATGTATGTATAATTTTTTACCTTTGTAAAAGTTGAAATCAATACAATATAATTTTTTTTTCTTTTTAGGATTTAAATAATCAAATGAAGGTTAATGTTTTGTCACAATATAAATGAGGACAAGTAGCTCTCGTTTTTCTCTTTGTGTAGATAACACATAAGAGCTTGATTTGGTATAATATTTTGCAACAAATTACAAAGAGAAAGTTTTAAACAACTGTGTGATTTGTTGCAAGGTTTATGTCTTCTGCAAAATATACATAAATCAAATAATTCTCATTTACAAACTTTTCTTTATGACTTAATGTGAGTTTTCAATCGTTATCTTACAATAATAACATTTTTGCAAAAACATTTTTTTTTATTCTTTTGACAAACATTTACATTTTTTTTTTTTTCAAAAACTTTGTAACCTTTAATAGTTTATTAAAATCATACACATATATATTCGTAGTTGGGTTCTTAGTATACTAGGGTCTCCAACCTTGTATGGAGCAAAAAAAAATGTCAGTTATTTAAGAAATTTAAAAAAAGTCATATTTTTCCCATATATACCGTTTTTCAAACTTCAGGCCCATTGAGGCACGTGTTCCTCTTATCCGATTGTCCTAATTTTTTGGGAGACATTGTTTTACACCCAAGTACATATTTTTAGGGGGGCCCAGTCAATAACTCACAACTTTTTTTTTTTGAGCACCCTATTGTATACTCTATAGAATTTATAGAATATGAAAATAATCTTGAATGATTTGAAATATGTAAGTGATAGTGTTACTAATATTCCTAGAATACCAAGTAACCCAGTTCAACTAGATTGTGCTTCAATTGCTATGAAAATTATTAAATTATGCAGAAGAGTTAAAGTAACCATGACAATGCGTATGACAGCATACATATATTAAATACATGTGTAACATTATGGTGGCACAAATCGAGAAACCGCTTAGAAATCTGAAAAATCTGGGTGTATCACCGATCCGTTCCAATATCGTATAAATCGGGATTTTATCTGTGAAAACCCGTCTTTCAAATACTTAAAAAATCCACATTTTTCAAAAACCGGATTTCGGGTTTTTAAATTAAAAACCGGTTTTTTCGTTTTTTTTTTTTTTTTTTGTAAATATCGCTTTAAATTGCAGAAACATACAGCCCGATTATAAATATTCCCTCGGATTTTTTCCTCTGTTTAGAAAAAATCCTCCTATTCTAAACAGGCGGGGAAAAGAATAATAAGGTAGAGAGAATTGAATAATTGAATAATTCATACAAATGCTATCACAATTCTCCCTATTATTGACATTCATAATGCCTCTTTTTTCCGGGGGAAGAGTTTCCCATTTTCGAAATTCGTTTAGAATAAGGGAAAAGAATAGGGGAACAAGGAATAGGGAACAAATTCTCACGGAATTGGGATGATTTTGATTTAAAAAATTACCAAAAATTGAATTCTATGTAAATGCATATTTTGTCTCAATAGTCTAAAACTGTTATGGAGCCTTTCCATTTTATTTCAACGACTACACCATTTCAAGTTGTTATTATACAAATCACATATCAATTTCAAAAAATACCAATTGTAATTTCAAAATTTGCAGTTGATTTTCAAAAAATACCAAATGTAATTCAAAAAACACCAATTTTAATTTAAAAATTGTATTTCTTTTTTAAAAAATACCATATGTTATTCAAAAAATACTATATGTTTATAAATAAACGTCTGTCTGTTACTTCTATATATTTTGAGATATTAAGTTAAGTCATGTCGTCAATCTATGGACAATTTATATTTTTTTATGTATTGTCAATTTTTTTTTTAAGAATCACAAAATTTGTTTAGGATTTTCAGCAAATAAATTAACTAAAATATAATTTTTATGCAAATTTTTTTAATTTTTTTTCCGGCCTACTAATATTTAGTACAAATTGTATTAGTTTTAAGCAAGGATTTTTTTAAATTTTTAATCAACTAAATGTTAGCAAAACTTTTGCTTAATTTACTTTTTTTTTTTTGCCGATATTAGCCATTTTTTGCAAGCACCCCCTGACTAAAATTTAGTTGACTCAGCAACATTTTTTGATTACTTTTGTTTTAAAAAATCAAACGGTTTAATTGCTTCGAGTTTATTTGGAAAAGTTATGGACTACATAGAGAACCTAATTTCCTCTACTGTTGAGCATTAAAAATATATTCCCAAAAGTTTTGTTTGTTAAAGATTTCAATAATTAAATTTAATAAATGTTTTGAAAATGTTAAGTTTTCTTTGATCTGCTTTTTTTAATTCTTCTTGGTTTAAACGCGCTTAAGATCATTTACATATTTATTAATTATTTATTTCCTATATTTCGTCTCCACATTGGGTGACTTCTTCAGGGAACAATTATTACAATTTGTAAAACTTGTTTTAATAATTAAAAACTTATATACATATAACAAATTTTTTTTAAGAAAAAGGACTTTTGGATACCTATTACGGCTAGAAACTTTAAAGTTTTAAAATCCCCAAACAAAAGCAACCAATTCAAGACCGCTATTTTGTACTTATATCCCAGATCGACCAGATAAGATCTTTATCTGAAATATAAATAGTGATGATTTGACAACAATTATAAACCTGAAAAGAATTCTTTTGAACTATTTTGATTTAAACGGTGCTTCCCTAATGTTATGTACACCATAGGTAGTAGTTTTGTCAAACAATTTATATTAAAAAAATATATCACAGTACTATAGATTTTACACTCACAAAAATAGAGTGAAAAATTTATCAAACATTTGCTGCTTTTCGGCTTAAAATCAATTTAAAATTAAATAATTTTGTTGTAAAAAATAAGAAAATATGTAAAAGTTTAATATTTCACTTTTCTTTAAATTTTTTTAAAAATGAGTTTATTAGAAGAATGTATACAGTAACCGTTATGCTCTATTACATCTGCTTTTTTCAAGCATCTTTATCGGCGATTTTTCATAAATTGTTTTAAAAAACAAAATAGAATGTATAAAAATTAAACATTTTTGATAGAAAAAAAGTATTCCGTCACTATAACCAAATTGAGCGATACAAAACCCGTTACCGATATTCGTTTCAGTTGTCATTCTTAAATTAAATTAATTTTCGATTTAATTAATTGACCAATTTAAGGAATGTGTTGATAGATCTTTTTCTATAATTTTTATTTTCAATAAAAATTATATCAAATTTGTATAGAAGACAAAGTACGGTCTTGTCTTCTCCCCCTTCACATTTTGTTTTTGTTTTTCAACAAAACAAATGTGAAAATAAAAAGGAGAAAAACAAAAAACGTGTATTGAATATCTACCTAAGGTAGACCTTGCACATAACAAACAAGTTTTCAATTTATTTTTGATCAATGGTGATAATCTTTAACTTCGAGCTCATATATTAGTTCTCATTTAGTGAGAAAACTAGGTTATATGAATGTTTGATGCGTGTTCTGATGATGGGAAACTAGAAAATTCCCAAAATAGATTTAGCAACACATTCCTGAAAGTTATCAATTAATAAATTTGAAAACAAAAACTCTATAGATTATTTGTTAGGACAATATCCTAATAAATAAATATAGAGTATGGCCTCGTACTCGAATAATTTTCATTTTCATTGCACAATAAGTGTGTTCGATAACACAAAAATTTTTAAAAATTTGTAAAAGTTTTTACTGGAAGGTGTTCGTTAACACAAATACTCAGTAAAAAATAGTAAGAAGAGAGAGTAAAATGACAGGTTGTTGACAAAAAACTTAGAAGTTTTTACTGGATAAATTTTTGCCAGTAAGAATTTGTAAGAAGAAAAAAAACATATGATTGAAAAAATATGCTTGTATTTTTAGTAAACAAAAAAAAATATTAAATTAAATTTTAATTGTCTATGGATTCAAAGTGCAAAATATTCTAATTTATTTCTGGTCGACAATTTCAATTAACTTTTATCTTTTCCATAATGACCAGTTGATTTTTTTTTTTAATATTTGTTATTTAAAATCAGCTGTTTCATATATTTTACCAATTCTTACATATTTTCCGTTCGTTTACTTTTTTGTAAATTTGTCTTACTCTCTGTAATTTTGTTACTGAGTAATGTTTACTGGACTTTACTGGGAAAGTAATCGAACACACTTAATGAAAGGTCGAAAAAACATAATTTTTATTTTTAATAAAAATTATATCAAACTTAAAACGAAAAATGTTTATTGGGCTTGCTAGATGCGATTTTGAGTGTAAAATTTAAAGAAAAGTCCATAGTTAAGCAATGAATTGAATAATCGGTCGCCGAGCAATCGACCAAATCGAAAAAATTTTGTCGGCCGATTAATTAACTTTACACATAATCTGCGGCTTTTCAACAAATACGTTCTTAATATCAAAATGTGACAACATTGTCATCAAAAACCAACCAAGTATCGATTTTTGGACGAAGTCTTCGGTCAGACAATAAAAGTTAACACAATAGTAAATGCATTTGTAAAGGCGATAAAGGTATAGAAATCTAAACATGTAGTCATGTATATTTACCTGATAAAATGCAGGTAAATATACATGACTACATTTTCTATAAACATTTAAAACCAACGGAAATTTTTTTTTAAACAGTTATTTTTCAGAATTATAAAATATATTTTATTACTAAATAAAAAATAATTTGCTCTTTTGATTGCAATAAAAATTTGTATTTACTACATTCTATTTAAAATACAAACTGAAAATTCCGAAAGGTACTAAAGATATTTCGTATATACGCGCAAGGGATACACCGAAATTGACTAATTATTATTTACAAAGTTTGTAAATATCAGTACACTGATAATAATCCATGCGTGAAAATACAAAAAAATTTCAAAATAATCAACAATTTTGTAAAATAAGCAGGGACCGTAAATAATGATTATTGCTCATTTTTTTGAATCAAAAAATCAATCACTTAGAAGAGACATAAAAAAAAATTTATTGCACCATTATTATTATTTTTTGACAATCTTTGCATATCCGTCATGATTTTAAAATTTTGATTTTTAAAGTTTTCTTCAATGGTAATGATTATTTTTGAGTAATAATAAAAAAAATCAGCCATAATCATTATTTTTGAGCAAAAAAAATAAAACTCAAAAATAATCATTATTTATGATTTTTATTTTTTTCGCTCAAAATAAAACTCACTTTCAATGTGTGGGATGGACGTATCTCAGGAAGTAGGAGGAGCTTATCGAAGATTTTGGTATCAATCTCTTCTTTGGAAGATTCTCTAGCAGATTAATGCATCAATCATATTTGTGGGTGAGGTTTAAGGGGTTAATTTTTAATTTCAAAATAGGGCTTTTTTTTTGCCATATTTTGTGAAAGTAACAATGTGTGGGATGGACATATCTCAGGAAGGAGGAGGAGCTTATCCAAGATTATGGTATCAATCTCTTCTTTGGAAGATTCTCTAGCAGATTAATGCATCAATCATATTTGCGGGTGGGGTTTAAGGGGTTAATTATTAATTTCAAAATAGGGCTTTTTTGCCGTAAAGTCAAAATCTGGAAGCTCGATTTTCACCGTAGACGTATGGTCTAGTGGACTTTTTTGCTCAGTAAAATCCCAAGAATCAGAAACGCGAAGCGCCCATTAAGATTTTTTTCCTTCCATACTAATCGCCCACCCTAATATGTGTATATATTTACACCTACATGAAAGTGAGTTTTATTTTGAGCGAAAAAAATAAAAATCATAAATAATGATTATTTTTGAGTTTTATTTTTTTTGCTCAAAAATAATGATTATTGCGGATTTTTTTTATTATTACTCAAAAATAATCATTACCATTGAAGAAAATCCTTAAAACTCATAACATAATCATTATTGTGTAATTTTTATTATAAAACTCATAATGATTACGGTCCCTGAAAATAAGGGAAAACTTGTTCATTTTACAAAAGATTTTGTTGTTTTGACATTTTTTTTGTATTTTTATCATGTATTATTATGAGTGTATATATAAATATATATATATATATATATTATAATATATATACTAAACAAGTTTTAAAATCTCATCTCATAAATATGGAAATAGTGTAAAGATACACAAAACTGCTTAAAACAACTGTTTCGAAAATACAGTATTTTTTTGTAGTTGTTCTTTTAGATAACTGTCATAATAGTTGCGTTG
This sequence comes from Delia radicum, assembly GCA_021234595.1. Classification (NCBI taxonomy): domain Eukaryota; kingdom Metazoa; phylum Arthropoda; class Insecta; order Diptera; family Anthomyiidae; genus Delia; species Delia radicum. The sequence continues at coordinate 293,688,415 of CM037851.1, read as the reverse complement.
AATTATTTTACAGAAAATCAACTGCCATTGCATTGGAAAGAACAACTATTGATTACTACACCCAGGGAATAAACAGGAATAAGTTTCATTAATTTTCGTACAATGGCACAACAATGTCACAAGGTACAACACTCAGGAAATTCTTCCTATTAATTAATGTGTTGCTTTCTTCGGAAAGGGGATAGGTGGAGAAAGATGAAGGGCTACAAACATGGCAACACTGTAATTGCGCGAGTTGATAAGTCTTAGAACAGTTGTTGCTCGCCACCTGATAGGGAGTTGGCGAACTTATTGAAGCTTTTTACTTCATAGCCCAGATTTATTATTTTATTTTGGTGGGGTTAATACGATACATATGAGGGTTGGAAAATTCATATATATTATTTATTTAAATTGCTTTTGTCACCAACGGGAATCAATTTTGATTTTTTTTTTATGAAACGTTTCATAAATACTATGAAACGTTACATTGGGCGAACATTTATGAAACATTTCATAACTTTGAGTGTACACAAACAACTGTCATGTAAAATTTTTTGAGTGTATTACTTTAAGTGTTGATATCATTAGTACATCATTATGCTTTAAGTTGTGATAATAATAGAAATACGGAGAATTTTGTTATTTTATTACACAGGTCAACAGCAAAAAAAGGCTTGACTAACCACTATATAGATTTGATGCATCATGGCTGCCTAAGTACAAAAATGGTAAAATTTTTCAATTCTATGGATAATTTTTTTTTAAAAAAATTTTTTTTTAAAATTGACAATATTTTGAGCCATTTCTCCACTTATGTTGTCATAACTCAAAAACAACTAGTCCGATTTTGTCAAATTAAATTTACAAAAATTAAGGTTTACAATATCTTTAAAGAACTGTACAAATTTTTTTAATGCGATCAATAGTTTCAAAGTTATGAAACAAATTGTTAGCAAAAAAAAAAAAATGCTAAAAAAAAAAAAATTTGAAAAACAAAAATCTGGAAAAAATCGAAAACTGCAAAAAATATTACTTTTTATTTTTTTGTAGTAAAGCTACATATCATGCGAATTAAACTAGATATGGATCATAAAAATCGATGCATGCTTTACATTTTTATTTACAATTAATTGAAGGTATCGCATATTACAAGCACTGTAGAAAATTGTACCTACATAATGAAAATGCAGAACATAAAAACTCAGGTGCATTTTACGACACGCATTTTGGCAAAACCCCTTTGGGAAAAACCTCTATGACATTTTTATGATTCTAATAATTAAAAAAAAATAAGTAATAAACAAAAGATTGTTTAATTTTTACGATTGCGGTAGGATAGTAATAAAACGCTCATAAATGTGCGTGTACGCTGAAGTGCTCTTATTTTCCGTTAGCTACCTGTAACGGATAATTTTTTTTTTTTCATAAAAGTCCTTAATGTTTTTTAGGATTCTTGGGAATAATAAAAAATTTGCAGCACACACAAACTGTATCCACACAAAGGGTTATCCCAAATTATAGTATCAGTATTTATAAGATCTCCTTGACGCTTTTTATTTCATTCAAGAAGTGTTTGCGATAACGCAAACATCATTTAATACCTACACAAAAATTAGAGTCATACAGCTTAGAAGTTAAAAACAATTTTCAAATATTAATAAAAATGAGCCAGAAAGCCAGAACATTTTCATGTAAAAACGATCCAGATTTATTTTGTTATGTGTGCGGCCAATATATCACCGGGAAAAAACGGAAGTGGTTCTTAACTTCATTGCAAAAGTCATATCAAGATTGCTATAATATCTATCCGCACAATTTGAACCAGCATTGGACACCGAGTACTATATGCATTCCATGTCGATTGAATTTATCTATGAAGTCTTCTAACGTAAAGTAAGTATAAATTAATAGATTTGGAATATTTTATAATTACAATATTTCTTAATTAAAATTTGAATTCTTCATATTCCTGATTTCAATTTTTTTTTTCATTTTACAGACGACACTTGGAAATTTTGAAGCCTATGCTATGGAGAGAAACAGCGAACCACGCATCCGAGTGTTATTTTTGTTTAAGTACAAAAAGCATATTTGATGGCCCACAAATTCGCAAATTGGTGAACGATACTGAATTTGGCAGTTCAATGTCAGAAATTGAGAAGAATGCATGGGATTCGTTTGTATGGGTTATTCAAAATTTCTTAGGAAATAACAAGGGTGATGATTACGTTGCGCACGTTGAAGAGATGTTAACTCACTTCCAGAATCTTGGATGCAACATGAGCATCAAATTACACTACCTGCACAGTCACTTAGATCGTTTTCCTGAAAATCTAGGAGACTTGAGTGAAGAACAGGGCGAACGATTCCACCAAGATATCCGGACAATGGAGGAACGATACCAGGGTCGCTGGGATGCACACATGATGGCTGATTTTTGCTGGAGTATTCAGAGTAACACTTCGTTATTCAACAATAGTAGAAAATCGACTAAAAGAAAATTTCAGAGTTTGTAGTTTATAATACATATTTATTTATTTATTTTCTTGTTTTATTTATTATAATAAATGTGAATAATAAAATATAAATTTTCTACTATTTAATTTATTTATTTATTTACATTTAAGCTCATCCAACACAAATGTCTTTCCGAAGAATAGAATCAGTATATTCTAGGTAGGGTTTTGCCAAAAAATACACGAATGTTACTATGTAATGCATTTTTGATGTGAAAATTTGTACATAGCATGGGGAAAATGTTTTCAAAATTCAATCAATCGAAAGAAGAACATTAACTACTCAATTTTATGTATATCAGACAAAAAACTAAAATTTGGTGAAAATGAGCGAATTCACTTAATTGTGAATAAATTCGAAAAAAATCAATCGATTTTTATGATCGATATCTCATTTTGTTCCTATTACATGTGGCTTTGCGATAAAGCAATAAATCTGAACGATTTTTGCCGTTTTCGATTTTTTATGATTTTTTTTAACCAAAAAAATTTGCTATTTTCACGTAAAAAAAATATTTTTTCCCTCAATTTTTTTATTATAACTCCAAAACTACTGAGCCGATTGAAACGCAATATATTAACGGATTAAAGGCTATGTAAATTTCAGTTTTTCTAAATTTATTTGAATAATATCGGACTAATTTTTTTTTAGTTATCATTAATTATGTGGAGACACGTCTAAAAAAATTTATAATTTTAATTAAAAATTTTTTAAAAAAAAACCTCTCCATAGAATTTCAAAATTGAACCATATTTGTACTACTGGGACCACAATACATCAAAATTGTATAGTGGTTTTCAAAGCCCCTAAAATTTTTTCAAAATTGTTGCCTTGTGTTATATTTCATCGAATTTGTACGGCTAAGGAAAAAAATCGGGGCTTTCAAGTTCTATTGAAAAGACTATGACCATTATTACTGTACAGCTTTTAAATGAAATTAAATTTAATTTTTGATTTATTCTTAAAAATGTCTAATACTACATTTATTCTAAAAACAGAAATAAGTCTTGTCAAATTCCATACAAACTTGAAACCAAAAACTCAAAGTTTTTAAAAACTACTAGTTTCTGGTTCTATTATAATACCTTATTTGTACTAAAGGGTGTATAGAACTTTAAGTTTAGTTTGGTTTGGCATTTCAACATGAATAGACTGACGCCTGAACAGCGCTTCCAAATTGTGCAAATTTATTTTGAAAATCATGGTTCTTTTTGAAATACGTATCGCGCACTACGTCCATTTAACGTTCAACATAATAGTCCATCAGAGCAATTAATTCGATTAACTATGGAATGTTTTCGAACCACGTTTACTCTTAATAATAGTATGCATCCACAGAGACGTCGTGCAAGTGCGTACTGAAGAACTCATTGCTGCTATAGAGCGTAGCGTAAAGGAAGACCCCAATCAGTCTATCCGCCATCGTGCACAGGAATTGAATTTGTGTCCATCTGCTTTAAGGAAGATTTTGCGGAAGATCTTGGTTTGCGTGCTTACAAATTTTCAACTCGTGCAGCAATTGAAGCCACACGATCACCTAGCAAGGCGTAGATTCGGTGAATCTACGCCTTGCCGTTGATACCGATTTTCATAAGCGAATTTTGTTTAGCGGTGAACCTCACTTTTGGTTAAATGGATACGTCAATAAACAAAACTGTCTTAGTTGGAGTGATGATAATCCTCAAGTGTATGTTAAGACATCGTTATATCCAGAAAACTGACTGTTTGATGTGCTTTATGGGCTGGGGGAATCATTGGTCCGTACTTCTTTAAAAATGATGCTGGTCATACAGTTACAGTCAATGGTGACCGCTATAGAGCCATGATCACTGTCTTTTTCGTTCGTCAATTGAACAACCATGATGTGCAGGAGCTGTTGTTTCATCAAGACGGCGCAACATGTCACACAGCTCTTGCCACAATTGATTTATTAAAGGAAACGTTTGGTAACCGCATATTGTCACGTTTCGCACCCGTGAATTGTCCTACAAGATCGTGCGATTTAACGCCGCTGGACAATTTTCAGTGGGGATATGTGAAGTCGCTAGTCTACGCCGATAAGCCCGAAACGATTGACCACTTGGATGACAACAATAACCGCCTTATTGCCAAAATACTTTTTTTTAAAGTCTTAAGTTCAAAGATTGCAAATATATTTAAATTTTCATTCTAGCTTTTGTAATACTTTCACAAATCGATTTTAAAATTGTAAAGTGTGGTACACACGATCAATATTATTAATACATTTTTTTTAAATTCAACCAATCAGAACAAAGTATTTGAAAACAAAACATTCTGATTGGTTGATTTTTGCTCTATGGATAAATAATATGTATTGATAGTGTATACTTGCCTTAAAATTATTTTCATTTACACCCTTTACAACTATTAACCTACTAGTGTTTATAACGTATGCGGAAAAAAATTGCAACAAATTTTGCAACGCTGGAAAAAAAAGTACTAAAGCTATTAATTTTTTACCGTTATATTTGAATAACCACATGTTTTCTCATGTTGCTTTGACCATTTGATCAATAAATTGACATTTAATTATTTTAAAATGTCGACAAAAGAAGAACAACTACGAGAAACAATTTGTAATTTTTTCAATAATCATCATGGATGCATCATGGATGATGAGTCATAAATGGTCCGCCAAATAACTTTTTTTTTTGAAAATGCTATAAAAAAAAACTACTGAATATTTTCTTAAATTTCTTTTTTTATTTGAAAGTACAATCCTTCCGGTTAATAATGGAAAATAATTTCATTCAAATGGCTGCCTCGGCTGGCCATACAGTAGCCTACACGATCGTTCCAATTTTTAAGCACATTATCGATTGTGTGCAGCTGTATTTCACCAATGGCTTCACGAATATTGTTCTTTAAAGCGTCAATTGCCTCTGGCTTGTTGGCGTAACACTTATCTTTGACGGCACCCCACAAATAATAGTCCAACGGTGTCAAATCGCAGCTCCGAGGTGGCCAAATGACATCAGCTCTGCGGCTGATAATGCGATCTTCAAAAACAGGGCGCAAAATATCGAGTGTAGCTTCGGCTGTGTGGCACGTAGCGCCGTCCTGTTGAAACCAAATGTTGCCAATATCCTCCTCTTCAATTTTTGTGAACAAAAATTCGATCAACATGGCCCGATAACGATCGCCATTGACTGTAACGGCCACTCTTTGCTCATTACCATGATTTTCAAAGTAATGTCGCAATATTTCCCAGCGTTGTTCAAGCGTATACACAACCATATTCGTTCAGCGGAAGGATAAAACTAATTATCTGTCAAATCAGACATGAGCTAAGTGTTACCATTCACGAAATAAGCACTAGTTGAAAAAAAAACGTAAGATGGCGGACGCTTTATTTTACGCTAGATTTCAATTAATGGCAGGGAAGTCACTTTATCGAAGGAAAGAAACCTACTGATAACAAAATAAAATATTTGCAGCATACAAAGTTCCCTAAAAAAGTTTTACTATGGCTTGCAATTAGTCCGCAAGGGATGTCGGAAACAGTGTTTTTTGAATCTGGATTGGCCGTCAATTTAGAACGATATATTGAGCACTGTTTGCCAAAAGTGAAGGATTTCATAGAAAAGATGCATCGAGGCCTAAATGTGATCTTCTGGCCAGACTAAGCATCTAGCCATTACACTCGAAAAACCGTAGAAGCTATGGACACACTTCATATACCATATGTTCATAAAGAGGAAAACATATAAAATGTCCTTCAATTACGTCCAATCGAAGATTTTTGGGCTAATTTAAAGCGAAGAGTTTATGCTGGTGGCTTTAGACCGAAAAATACAAAAAATCTGATCGAAAAAATTAAAAAGGAACTCATCAAAATGCCAACATCGATATTTTCAACAGCTATGGAAAAAGTTCCCCAAAACTGCTGCAAAGCGGATCTGTCAAATCAGACATGAGCTAAGTGTTACCATTCACGAAATAAGCACTAGTTGAAAAAAAAAACGTTAGATGGCGGACCCTTTATTACATTTTGTTGCAATTTCATTCCGCATACGTTAAGTGTCAATATTTTATTTCAAAATCAAATTTTTTTTTTGTCAATGTCAAGCATTTTAGAAATTTGAATCTGGCAACCCTAGGTATAAAAGTCTCTTGGTTACTTTAAATTATGTGGCCAGCATTGCGTATGATTTATATATTGATATAATAGTTACTCATACGTATAGGTGTGCCACTACTGTTCATATAAAAGATAATATTGCGGAATAGTATATATGTATGGAGTATAAGCAGTGTCAATTGTGTATTTTACTCACCTGCTGTAATATTCGATACCATGTGCAAAACAAAAACGCATCTGAATTAACACTTTAAATATAATTTATTTAAATATATTTTATATATGAATAATACAATTGGAATCTCAAAGACTTAAATAAATTAAATAACTTAATATTTTTTTAGAAACTATTTTAATAAAAATAATGAAAGTTTAACAGTAGCTAAAAAACTATTAATAATAATTTTAAAATTACAACTTTTTAGTATAAATAATCACATTTATTGTACAATTAGGACTAAAGCGGCAAACAAACTTAAAATTAACTACACTAGTAAACAACGTAAAATATTTTAAAGGACAGATAAAGTTAAGCAACGAAGATTTAACGAAATTTTATTTAAACATTTAAAATTTTTTTTTTTTAACTTTAGGCAATAATTCATGTTAATTCGTAATTGTACAAATATAAGGGAGCTTTACAAAACAAATTTTGTATGCAGAAATTTGTTTCATAATCTCCCTCCATTTATGAATTGAGGCGTAAAATTCTATTAAGCAGCAGCTGTCCTTTAAAATATATTCACTTTGTCGAGTAGCATAAGTTTAAAATAGAACTATTTTATTTTCATATCTAACTTTACCTATCTACAAAATTCTTAAAGGAACTTTTTTTTTCTTTTACATTTTTTGTACACGTTTGTAAGGAGTGCGCTTAATGAAAAGTTAACTTAACATTTTGAATTCAATTTTGTTACAACCTTTGGTAAATAATACATTTTTGTGGGGAAATAGTCAAATAAGATATTAAAAAAACAAGGTAAAAACTAAAATATTTTTTAAAAAATCTCTCATCTTTAAAGTGTAGTTTAAAATAAAAAATCCATTTTTAAGTAAATCTGTCTTTTAGTTCATAAACTGTAACTTTTCATTCTTCTCACTCCTATATATATATTTTTTTTACATAAAATTGCTTAAATCTATATACTTAACATTAAAAACATGAACATTATTGTGCCTCAAAGCAAAGAGCTTAGAAAATAAAGAGATTGCAATACTCTCTGAGAAATAATATCCCTACTCCTATGCAATACTCTTTGAGAAATAATATCCCTACTCCTATGCAATACTCTCTGAGAAATAATATCCCTATGGGGAATGGGACCGGTTCTGCGTGTGCCACAGGATCGGTCCCTTGGTGTCAGAGACCGGTCCTCTGCTAAACCCTACTCTATGTAAACAACTGGGAACTTTAACATTGGCTTGTCATAGGAGGGGGTTACAAATGCTTTAAAACACATAACCAAAGATGGGCATACCACAAGACTGTCGCAAAAGGATCATGTCGTATAAAATAAACGAAAACTAAACAGCTTCCAATGGGTAAAATTCTGGCCAACTGGCTTTTTCTTGTTAATAAGCATTCTAGTTAAGTGGTATGTCCTCCCATTACCAGTCACAGGACTGGTAATTTTAGGACAATTGACACTGCTTAACCCACTTGAGTATTAAATTATATCAGTCCTGTGATAAGTCCTTCTTTAACCAGTCACTTTTAGGTCAATTGACTCCTCATTCCCCATAGGGATATAACTTGTGGCTGTAAATAGGAAAATGCATATTTTTTCGCGAATTTAAATTGAATGTTGCTGCTGATAGTTTTTGAAATATTTGTTATGATTTGAGCAAAAATTTTGTTCAGTTCAGCTTCAGTTTTCCTTAAAAACGACATGTTTCCTGGTGTTTACAGAGAGTGAGAGCATTGCATAGCCATGGCTCAAAGTACATAAAAAGGTAATCACTGCTTACACAGATGACAAATTAGTTTTAATTACGCAATTAATAATATATACAGTTGAACCTCGATTATCCGGGCCTCTATTAACCGGGTACATCTGTTAACCGGCATGCTGGTGGTTTGATTTATACCTCTATTAACCGTGTTTACCTCTGTTATCCGTGCTATTATTTTTTTCCTCTATTAACCGTGCTTCACTTCACTTCTATTATCCGTGCAGCACACATATTTATTTGCTTGTTTTTTTCTTTTCACCTACATACAAAGAGTTAAAATTCGGGAAAAATAAATAACTTCTATTAACCGTGTTTTCGATTATCCGTGCTGAGTCCGGTCCCGTGCAAAGCGGATAATCGAGGTTCAACTGTATTAATATTTTAATTTATTGTGTACCTATCATGCAAATGAAAGTATTAATTAACACAAATTTAACACGATTAATTAAACAAATTTTAAATATTAATTGATTCGATTAAATATTTATCTATTTTAATCAAATATTTTATTCGATATTTTTTTTATTTATTTATTTATTTATTTATTTAAAAAGTCTATGGAAAATTAATCCTTGCAGACTTTATATTAAAAAAAGAAAACAATATACAAATATACATATATACAATTTATAAAAATAAAATTTATAGAAATAAAATATTAAATATTATGTAATTGGTTTAGCAGCATAATAAGATTTCTCTTTATGACATCCGGACTATACGAAAGATCAATGTAGGCATATAAGTTGTTAAATTCATCACATATTCTGCGGATGGGATCAAAGTTTGCATAATTTGTTCGGAAGTATTGGAGTTTTATTGGAATGTAGTATCTTGTCGGACGGTTGGGAACAATTAAATCTATTTTACCCAGCAGGAATTCGGAGTTTGTTGCACCATTTAACAAATTTACCATAAAAGATATATTTAACACCAACCTCCTACTTTTGAGAGTAGGAAGCTTAATAAGTGCTAAGCGACTCTCATATGAGGGCAAATTGATATTCGGATTCCATGGAAGAGATCGAAGACAGAACAATAAAAACTGTTTCTGCACAGATTCGATTTTGTTTATATGGATTTCATATTGTGGATCCCATACGACGGAGGCGTATTCTAAAATGGGTCTAACGAGAGTAGTAAACAATTGCTTGATTATATATGGATCATTGAATTCTTTTCCCCAACGTTTAATGAAACCCAAAACTCCTTTTGCTTTGTTTACAGTTTGCGATATATGTGAATTAAATGTGAGTTTATTATCTAGCAATACTCCAAGATCAAGGAATGTATCAACATTTTCCAGTTGATAACCATCTAATGTGTAACTACAAATTATTGGACTTCTTCTATAAAACACCATATGCTTGCATTTCAATAAATTTAGTTCTAAGAGGTTTACTTTGCACCAACGAAGAAAACTATTCAGATCATCTTGGAGTAAGAAACATAAGTTTGAATTGTTGTAGCTAAGAAAGAGTTTTACATCGTCAGCATACATTAATATTTTCGAATGTGTAATGCATGAAGGAAGATCATTTATAAACAAAAGGAATAATATAGGGCCTAAATGGCTGCCTTGTGGAACACCGGATAAAACAGGAATAATTTTGGACTTGTGATTATTATATAGGATGCATTGATTTCTATTTTTAAGGTATGTAGACATCCATTTTAAAAATATAGGTGTGAATCCGATTTTGTACAATTTATTTAGCAGGAGATCATGATTAACTTTGTCGAATGCTTTACTGAAATCAGTATAGATGGTATCAGTCTGCATACCGAAGTTAAACGAACTTATTACTGAAGTTGTAAATTCCAATAAGTTTGTATTTGCGGAACGTCCTTTTCTAAATCCATGTTGTGATGATGAAAGAACTGAAGACACTTGGTGTGACAAGGTGTCGGTCAATATTTTCTCGAAGAGTTTAGGAATAGCGCTTAGCTTGGCTATGCCTCTGTAGTTACAAATATTTGATTTGCTACCAGATTTGAACAGCGGAATTATAAATGATTGTTTCCAGTAATCTGGAAAGTAACCATTGGAAAGTGATAAGTTAAATAAATGTGTTAAAGGTATGCTTAATGAGTTAATACACTTTTTCAGTACACAATTTGGAATGCCATCCGGTCCATAAGTGTGGGAAAACTTTAATTTATTTATAGCATTCATAATAGTGGATATATGTAATGCCGGAATATTAATTTGGGATGCTTCAGGAATTGGATATGGATAATAGGTATTTTGGTTTACGCTATTTAAAGAGTATGTGGAAGAGAAGAAATCAGCAAACATGTCACATATTTCCGAGTCTTTTGAGGATTCGATTTCTCTAAATTTCATCATGGATGGATAACCAGTTATTCTACGCTTGGAGTTTACAAACCTGTAGAAGGACTTAGGATCGGATTTAAAATTATTTTTTATTTTATGTATATAGCTATTGTAGCATTGGTTATTTGTTAAATTGTATTCAGATCTTACAATGGAATATTTAGCATAATCTGTTAGTAATCCAGATTTTTTATAGTTTTTATAATATTTATTCTTTGAGTTTTTTAGCCTGGAGAGCAGCTTATTGCTCCAAGGAGGTCCATTCGATGTTGGTATTTTTATCATTGGAATACATTTTTCAAAACAATTAAATATTTCGTTGTAGAAACATTTTATGGTTACATTTATATTCTCTGGCGTAGAACATTTAAGTGGGATAAATTGAGTCCAATTTGTATTTGAAATAAGTTCATTTAGTTTATTGTAATCAGCCTTTTTGAAGTTAAAAACCTTATTTGAATTTGATTTTCTCAAAAACTGCAACTGAACAGAAAAATTTATTTCCAAAGTTGGGTGATATAAATCTTCTGGAACTAATAAAGGATGCATACGGTTTATGCTGAATTCATCTGGTTGATCAACAAACACTAAATCCAAGAATTTGCCAAATGCATTAGAAACTTTATTTATCTGGGAAAGCCCTAAATCTGCAAAGGAATCCAAAAATTCGATACCTGATTCGGAGGTTATTGAGGGGTTCAAGTAGTTTGTATCTGGATTTCCAGACCATGATACATGAGGAAGGTTGAAGTCTCCGAGTATAACCATTTGGTCACCAGGACTAGTCCTTTCAACTATAAGTTTAATTGCATTAAAATGTTTTTGATATAATATTGAACTAGATGAAGGAGGAATGTAGGAACACGTAACATAAATTATTACAGTTTTTAGTTTAATACAAACGGATATAAATTCAATATCTTCAATATCGTTTAACACAATTTCTTCAGATGGAAATTTGGTTGAAACTGCAATCAAGACACCACCACCATCTTTATCTGCTCTATCACGTCTAAAAATTTGGAAGTTGCTGCCCATTATTTCTGAATTATTAATTTTCTTTTCTGGTTTATTTCGTAGCCATGTTTCTGTAAGGACTATAATATTTTGCTCAAGGGTAAAGCTTTGGAGAAACAATTGTTTAAGTTTGGTATTCATACCACGTACGTTTTGATAAGCTATAGAAATTGATGTAGGACTATTGTTTATTATTTGAGTTTTATTTTTTTGCGGAGTATTTGTAATTAGTTTTTTGCCTGAGGGTCACTAGCTTTTGGCAGGATTACATTGTTGTCATCACGGTAAACAAATGGCCGAACATTTGTATTTTTTGGCCAGAAATTTTTATTAACTATTCTGTCAAAAATATCCTCTGGAACAATTATTTTAAAGGATGCTCTATTACGTGAATTAATTCTAAAAACTTGAATATCTTTGTATAACTCGGGTCCAAGAGTATTTTTTATATGGAATTCTACATCTTTGGTCGATGTGTCATACGCAAATCTTGTTGCAAATATGGTTTTTCGTGGAGGAATTACTCGCAGCTGCTTAGGTTCTTCATTAGGAATATCCGTTGTTTCAGACACTTGAGCTGGTGGTTTTGGAGATGACGCATCAAAATTGATCAGACGAGTAGAATTTTGGGCAACGGTACCCAAAGTCGGCGCGTTAGTAAACGGTGGTGGATTAGTTGAAGTTGAAGAAATGCAAGAGGCATTATTAAAAGATGGAGGAATATTAGTTGCAGACGTAAAAGGGGCGGTAGTTGTAGCAAGCAAATTCATAGGAGTCTTTGCACTATTATTATCAGTTATAGGCATCGGAAATTCATTATTAACGTTTATAGTAGGCGGAGGTTTATTAATTAATATTTCCACATTATTTGAGAGAACATTATTGTTATTAGCAGTTGTACGCATCGGAAAAGAGGATGTATCATATGGGTTATCTTTATTCAAAAATCTAGGTGATTTGCGGCGATTTGGAGATGGTAATTGAGGTGGTTGGATTTCATCTAATGACTTAAAATCATCAAAAAGCTTACCATATGAATTAATTTGCTCGGATAAATTATTAAGATTCTTTTGGATTTGGAGAAAATTGTTTTTGTTACTTTGAAAGAAGCGATAAAAATCAGCACCAATTTTTTGACAGTCGTTACAGCGCCAATGTAAGTTTTTATATTTCGAAATTGATTCCGCCACTAAGCCAGATAAGCCACTACATTTAAAGTGGCATAAACCATGACAAAGCCAGCAAACAATCATTCTCTCATCATAACCTTCCAAAGAACAGCCTTTTTTTAAACAATTCATTATTAGGCGATTTATTCGATTATATTGGGAAATAAAAATTTAATGTAAGTGGCAACACTGAATTTTTCACAATTTATTTATTAATCCTTTTGTTTTGGTATACTTAAAATTGTATGCTATTGTTATTGTTGTTTGTTATTGAAAACTTTCTATTTGTCTTTTATGCTTTGTACTAAAGTGTTTATTTTGTTATGAGTTTATTGGTTTTAAATGCAAATTTTTGTTATTGTAAATCACTGTATTTAGAAAAAAGTTGTTTTTAAAAGAATGTTTTTTTTTTTTTTGAATTGTTTATTTAAACTATTGATTTTGATGATTTGTATAGTGATATTAAAAGGATTATTTTAAGACGTTTTTTTTTATATAAATCACAATATTTAGATATTTAGTTTATTATTAATTGACAATAAACTACGGAGCGAAATTTTTATGCGACTTTACACAGAAAGAGATGCCAGTTTTTCTAGGTAGGTAATTGTTCTTGTGTACAAGAAAAGTACAACCGGTATCACCAACCAGAAAAACTAATAGTATTTTCGAACACCCCATACCCGAATTGCTCAAAGGTCTAGACTCAAATCCGATTCTCCAAAATCAGTGATAGTAACCAAAAATATCCATATAAAAAATTTGTTTAAAAAAATAGGTTTAAACAAATATTAAATAGGATTTTTTTTTGATTATTGTTTCAAATACACTGCGTTGCATAACTATAATTACAATTGATTTTTGCTATTTTTTTTCTAATATTACAAATATTTTTTTTAAAACTTTTAGCTGTTTTTAAAGGTGTGATTACTGATCTCTTTTTGTGTAAAATTTAAGAAGTTTATTTAATTGATTTAAGAAAAAAATTGTGTAAAATATTTTGTTACTCTGATACTACATTTTTAAAATCCGAAATGGCGGATCGAATATAGCGGATAATTTTTTAAAAAGAGATCAGTTTTTTTCTTTAATTGTTTGTCCGAAAATTTTTGGGAGTCGCTGAATACGAATCTAACTTTCGATTTTTAAAATCATAAAAATGCCGAATCTGCAATATGGCGAATGGTTTTTCCATTTCTTTGAAAATTATTTATCTGGGCGTATTCGGGGGCGTTATTTAAGGATCTGATATAAAATTTTCAATATTTTAAATCTCGATTCCTATATTATAGTGTGATTACTAGGGCAAGCAATTTCATACAACTAAAATAGGAAAATAGGCGCATAAAATATAAAGTAAAGAGTTCAAAATATGAGCTTAAAATATGCAATAAAATCGAAATATGCACAAAAAACCAAATTATATGCACTATAAGTCCAAACCTATGCACTTAAAATAAGGAAGTATTCGGGTGCCCTATTTAAGAATCTGATATAAAATTTTCAATATTTAAAATCTCGATTTCTATATTATAGTGTAATTACTAGGACAAGAAATTTCATACAACTAAAATAGGCGCATAAAATATAAAGTAAAGAGTCCAAAATATGAGCTTAAAATATGCAATAAAATCGAAATATGCACAAAAAACCAAATGATATGCACTAAAGTTCAAAACTATGCACTTAAAATAAAAAAGTATGCAAGTAAAATTTTTGGATTTTCAAAAATCGATTTATTACTCGATATTATTGTTGGTTTCAAAATGAACTTCACTGTTAAAGTCTACCAAGTGACAATTAGATGCGATGTTTGGGGTTACAAATGTTTTCTTTTGTTACACAGAAACAATTATCAACCTAAAATATCTAATACAAGATTTGATTTGAATTAAATTTGTTTCTAAACAAACATTTAATTGAATCAATTAATATTTTAATTGACTTTTAAATATATAAATACATATTTTATTTTAGACATAATTCTCAAATTATTTTTTAATACACTGTAGCTTAAATATGCATTTGATGTTTACAAACAAAACAAGCACACACCCAAACATACAAACAGACTCAACGTTAACAAAAACACACATACCAACGTATCGCTCACACACTTTTTTTTTAATATCATATTTTTTTTTGTAGATAGTTACTTATAGCTTTTTTCCTTTTTAGTTTTCAATAAAAATTCAATTAATATTATCATTGCCGGTGCAAAATCAATTAAAATATTTATTGATTCAATAAATTTTTTAATTGAAATCCGTTTTTAGTTTTTTCTGTGTAATTTTTAATTAAATCTTAATTTTAATTTTTACAAAATAAGCAATTTAATTAAAAATATAAAAAAATTGCAACAAAAAATGTCTAAATATGCCATATAATATTCATTTATAGCAAAATACGCATAAAATATGCATTTAAAACCAAATATGCAACAACACATCGATTCCATTTTGTAGCATATTATTTGATTCGGCACAGTATTTGGTCAAAATCGAAAATTTTCATGCATTTGCACGAAATTTCTGCCCTAGTGATTACAATAAAAAATAACATGCTATCGATTTTTACGACCCTAATTTTTTTCGCGGTTTTAAATTTATTTTTCGAAATCAGCAACTTCCAAATAGTGACGGACAAAAAGTTTATAACAAATCCGCTTTCAGTTATAAAAATCATCCGCCATATTGGATCACAAAACTTTAAGTTTTTTATTAGATTGATCATTTTAAATTTTAACAATCAAATATTCGATTCTTTTTAGCGATCCCAAAATCAATAAATCATTAACTTTAAAACAGATTTGGAATCTTTTTGAAATCAACCGCGTGTCTCTCAAAAGTAGTGTCTTAACTTGCACCATATTGGCTCCACTATATTTACTTCCATATTCCGATACTCGACGTTTGTGCCATTGTAAGCAATGATACAATTTAGAGAGCCGCTGACATTAATTGCCCTATAGATATTTTAGTCAAAATATCAAAAATTTGCTATAATTATTTTCGTGAGGCGCTTTAATGTTCATGCATAAGAAATACTTGTTCACAAATAATAACACACACACACTGTTAAATCTTAAGAAATACAAAGGAAATGAAAAAGAAACATAAATTTAAAAAGTTTTAACTCAAAACATTAAGAAGGAAGCAACTGCCCGCAGTTCAAAAAAGTTTCTTATACAACTTGTATTACAATTGTGCATTAGAGATAGTGTGGTAATAATTTACATGTGAGTATGTGAGTGGGTTGGATGGTACAGTGCATTGCAGGGATGGAAATTGGTATTTTTTAAACATTATTTAGGTTTAAATTTAAATTTATTTTTGTATCGTAATTAATTTGAAAACCCATTTTATATTTCTTTGCTAAAATTTTCCTAATTGTGTAAGAATTTAAAAAATAACAGACAATCGGACAATTTACCTCAATTGATACATCTCGTAACAGGTCAACTGGGCTCATAATCCTGCTCTTAAACTATATTTAGTTTTTTTTTTTTTTTGTTTGTTATATTTGTTTTGTTTCATATGTTTCTTTTAATTTAAACTCACATGCAAAAAACATAACTACTCTATTAGCCAGTCAATAGGAACAAGCAACATACTTAAGTTCAGATGGTTAAACTTTTGCGTGGCTAGCAGAACGTTCTGTGATCGAGTTCTACTGACGCCCAGTAGATTTTTTGAAATTATTAGTTTTTTTTTAGTTAATTTGAAAATTTCTTCTTACATACACGTCACATGGTTTATAAAATGCGCAATTAATTCCATCCTGTGACAACGCCCAGGTAATTATTAAAGTTCCAACCAAACCGGTCCCTTCATAGACTCCTCGACGAATTTTTATTTAAAGAAATGATGCTTGTACTAATTGTTTAAAAATAAAATAAAGATTCTAAAAATAAAATAAATTACAGATACTTCCATCCCTGGCACACGGGTACTTACAAGGGGAGTCTTCCAACGCTTACATGCGGATTTTAATGAAACTCTGATTTGTTATAGATAACTTAAATCTAAGATTTTTCTCTCTTTTTCTGTACCATCTACAATGTTTTGGGGGTAAAATAAGGTGCCAAAAATTGGTACTTTTTTCGTTTTTTTAATTTCTTTATAATTTTTTTCTAAGGAAACTATATAAATAAGTGATGCTAATGGAAAGAGATTGTTAAGAGTCATTCTCTGGATTGTTAAGAATCATTCATCGGATTATCGGATTTCTCCAACTCAAAAAGCATTCGATTCCTACGGCTGTCTTCTTTTACTTATTTCAAAAAAAAACCTTTTTGATGCAAATGCAATAAAATGTGATGATATTCACATCACAGAAAAAATCGAAATTTAATTTTATATAAAAAAAGGTGGAGATAATTTTCAAAAATACATCTACAAATTGCATAAAAACTGCAACTATTTGTTTTAATATATATTTTTGCATACTTGACAATCTTATGAAGGGAATGCTTTTTGAATCAGAGAAATCCGATAACAACTTCAGAAAATAGAGCTCTTCCACATTACATACTTCAGGGGATTTTTTTAAAATTTTTTTGAAAATCAAAACAGTAAAAAATTGCGAGATTTTAAACATTTGAAAAACTAAATATGGATATGTGTTCATCAAATTTCAAAACCATCGGTCAATTTTAATATAATCTATCACAGAACTCATGATAGAATAAAGTGGTGTTAAGAAGGTACCTAAGCTAGGTGATATTTTTGTTGTTAACAATATAACATTTATGGCAAACAAGCACTGTCAAATCCTAAATTTTGTATTGCCCGATATTCAAGGTTTTTCTGATATTAATTAAAAAACTTTTACCGAAGCCCATTTTTGGTACTTTGTTTTAACAAATTATCAAGCCTGTTCAAAACATCGGAAATTTGCATATTACATTTTTTCTTTTGGCGAGTATATAAGTAACACTACTCAACACATTTCAACTTTTTGTCGAAAATGTCTTTGAACTACACATTTTTAAAAGACTAAATCTAAATCTGTAAACAATTTTTTTTTTCCCATTTGCAGTTTTTTATATTCATTCATCCCATTTTTTCGTACATTTTGCTTAATCATGCAAGAATATAAATCTGCACAAAATTATCTTTCATATGAGTATCATCATGTCGGTGTTTGTTTCAAGGAAGTTGAAAATTTTCCATGTTTAGTTTTATCCTTATAAGTTTTATGTATGCTAAAAAAAAAATTTCATCAATATGCGTAAAGTTAATATTCCAGTGAACTTATTTTTGTATTAAAATTACAAATCCATTGCAACCACCAAAGCATCCAGAAATATTTAGAAAAGAATAATAGTTTTATATAAAA
Organism: Delia radicum; assembly: GCA_021234595.1. Classification (NCBI taxonomy): domain Eukaryota; kingdom Metazoa; phylum Arthropoda; class Insecta; order Diptera; family Anthomyiidae; genus Delia; species Delia radicum. Next base: position 293,669,997 of record CM037851.1, on the reverse strand, counting down.
AAATGGAGTGACATTTCAAAAACTACAAATAGGAAAATCTAAATCTATTAAAAAATATGTACCTACAGCAAAAAAGTACCAAAAATTTTATTTTTTCTACAATCGTTTTCCCACCCCCTTTAAACATCAGAGATGGTAAGAAAAAGAAAAACAAGGTCGAGATTTGGTTGCTCTGTTATATATACGCATTTCCATCCAAATCGGCGTGTGTACATTGGTTGACTTTCCTTGTTACTAAAAGAGACATGTAGAGATTTATATGACTTAAAGCCAAGTTTTATCATTATTTTGTATGGTCGCAGATTTATACAACATTTTACTGCTATTACAGACTGTGTTGTTGTGTGTTGTGGTTTTTTTGTTGCCACTTTCTGTCACATAATCGGGGATATTAAATAACATAGAATTTGAGTTTGAGTTTAAACTTAAATTCATATTTATGTTTATATTGTTGTTGCCATTTGTCAGAGTATTGTATAGTAAACTTCCGTTTCCGTTTGTATGATTGTGAAAATAATTTATAGTTTCATTTGGTTGCTGTTGCTGATGCACATGTTGTAAAACATATAAATTTTCCCGATGTTGTTGCTGATGTTGTCAGGACATTACTGTTGTTGTTTTATTCGTTATACCATTGTGTGCTGGACATATTGCCAATGTGGTTGTTTCATTTGGGGTCGTTAGTAATGTTGCTCCTACAGCTGGTGTTGGTGTTGTTGTTGTCCATTTTCCACTTGTACGTAAATTTGATTTAAGATGGAAATCTTTAGAACTATTACCCATGACGAGTGCATGATTTTGTCCATTACCACTTAAAGCTGTTAATTCATGTGAGTTTTTTAAGTTCAAGTGCAACCCGGCACTCGATTTTATATTACAACGCTGATGATATGTTGAATTATGACGATGATGATGTTGAAGAGGATGCTGATAATTACCAACACCTCCGGCTGCTGATGCTGTCGTTATAGGAGCTGAATGTCTAGAATTATCACGTTGTGTTGGTATCATAGTTGAACTACGTAAAATACCTAAAGTGTAAGAGATAGAGGGGGCGGGAGTCAGAAAACAGTAAAATTTGAGTTTTGTTAGTACTACATGTTTATTGAAACGGACATAACTGAATTTTTTGTCCCAATTAAGAAGGAAATTCATTGATTTCGTTGTAGAAGAAATTGTAATACTTTCCAAATAAATATATTTCTGTGTATCCGTTACGTGTGTTTGTTTTTTGAAAAGTTTAGGCTACAAAATGTTTGTTACATGTTGGATTTACTTACCACAGTGTGAAATACGTCGACTTTTCGGTGTGAACCAGGACATGTGTACAAAAATGAACGCTGGGTGTCTATAAAGAGAGGAAAAAAGTTTTAGTAATACTGTATTTCCTTATTTTTAATTGAAAAAGTAGTCATTTGTAGAAGAAATTTCAGCTTTGACTACACTCAAAAAAATAAGTTAGTAGAAAAGTTAGTAAAACGTATTGTAAATCAGGTATACTATTTTTCAGCAAATTTTTTTCTAAAATTATGTTTTCAGCTTAAATTTTAGTAAAACTTCTTCAGTACTTAACTGTTTTGAACTAATGTTTTACTAATTTATGTTCGATAGCGAACAATTAAAAAAAAAAGGTGGAATATGTACTAATAACATGCTTTTGTATTAAAAAGTACAAAAATATACTCAAAAACAAGATTTTTTATCAAAAATATGCCCTTAAATTCAAAATATGCAAAAATATGCTTTAACAAATCGATGCCAGAACTCGTCAATTGTTTCTAAAAGGATAAATATCCCATACACTTATTCAATACGACGCACAGGAAAACTCATGATACAGCATAATTCTGGTTGCCCTGATGATGAGTGTGTAGTTGATATGCATATCAAAAGTGTAAACAAAATTAGAGCAGTTCATACACGCTCACTAATTTTAAATGATATAACATCATTATTGTTTATTGCATGACAAACACAAGTTCATAACTTATACAATAGAAACCTGAGTAAAGACAAAAATCGTTTGTTGTCTGGAGAGGGTATATGTATATCAGTTTGTTAAATATTTGTAATTCTTTTAAAAAAATTCTGGGACCCCATAAACTATATATATTCTTGATCAGCATGAATAGCGAAGTCGATATAGCCATGTTCATCTGTCGGTCAGTTGAAACGGCAAGTACTCCGCCAATATAGAAGCGGGATTGCTAGTTTTCAGTCAAATTGTTCGCTGTTATCGTGAAAAGTATTGGTATTGAAAATGAGCATAATAATTTACTTGATCAAAAGTTATGAATGAAAATGTGGGAATACCTCTAAAAATGTTTAAGCAAATTAATAAATTATTCTATTTCATTATACTTATGTTTGATGCTTGTATGTGACAAACCATAAAAGCCACAATATATTTATTTATATGTTAGTAAAACGTTACCACCAGGGTAAAACAAAACAATTTAGAGTGAAAAATATTAAAGAATTAACTATTGAAGAAGTTAAAAAACATTATAAAATGTTTCTGTTCGTCATTTTCAATTAATTTTATCCTTTAAGTACTGACCAGTTAATTTTTTTTTTTTTAATAATGGGTGTTTACTAGGGCTGGTCGATTTAAAAATCGCTCAACGTACAATGAAAATCGTATTTAAGGGATCAAAATAAGCAACTTTGCCGAAGAAAACCATACCTCTAAAACGAATTCTGATGTCCCGACTTTTGACCCGTAGGGTCAAATTTTGAAAAATCCCACTTTGACCCATTTAGAGTGCCCCAATCGAATCCAACCCAAATGAATATAATTTATACATTCATTTGCTAGAAAGACTCCTCGTACTTTCTGAAATGTCTCTATCCCGAGATTTTTTTTTTTTTTTATAATTTAACCAATACTCAGGGGATGCCCCCTATTCATGCAGTGCATTGTATTGATCGGGAAAATAAGGTATGGGAAGGAGGAAAGAGGGAGTAGTGTTTGTGGATATTTGATTTAAAGTTTACTAAATTGTAAGTAACAGGGAAGACTTCTGCGGGAGTTTGTTCCACATACGAATCGTTCGACTAAAAAACGAATTTTCTCTGTAATGCGTTGTGCGAAACACAGGACAATCAACTACAAACGGATGTGCTCTACTAGATAAGCGAGTATTACGAATAAAAACTCGGGCTCGTGGAATAAGTTCACTTATCTCAAATGAGCATCTCCCATGGTAATATCGATAGAAAAGTGTAACACAACCCACATTCCGACGATGCTCCAATGAATCAATAGAGTTGGATACACTACTGTCATTGATAAGCTTCACCGCCCTCCCCTGAACACGGTCCAGAAGCTTCAGAATAGACAATGGAGCCCCTGCCCATATATGAGAGTTGTATTCCATTTTTGGCCGGATATAGCTGGTATAAATAGTAAGGAGATCGGATGGAGTGAAGTAAGTCTTGCACCGTTTTAGAAAACCGAGACACTTGAATGCCTCTTTCGACACTTGAAATACGTGCTTATTCCAACGGACATCACACTGTATTCTCATGGCCAGAACATCAAGAGTATCCGATTCCTCAAACCTATACCATCCATAGTTACAGATGACAATGTCAATTCCACACCCCGTCTGTGGGTTAACATTTTAACCCATTAACGGTCACCTAGAATGATGATTTATGCATTAATCTGCTAGCGCGTCTCCCGGAGTAGAAGTAGCTCCCATAATCTTGGAGAAATTTCTCATACTTTCTGAAATATCAAAGTGGGCTTTTTCAAAAATTGACCCTACGGGTGAAAAGTCGGGACATCAGAATTCGTTTTAGAGGTATGGTTCCTTCAGCAAAGTTTCTTATTTTGATCCCTAGAATACGATTTCCTTTGTACTTTGAGCGTTTTTTTTTGCTTCCCTACAAATCGACCCGCCCTAGTGTTTACAATCAGAGGTTTAAGCTATTTTACTAATTCTTAAAAATTTTCTATTCGTTTACTTTTTTTTTGCATTTTAATAAATTTGGTATTACTCTCTGTAATACTGGACTTTACTGGAAAAATAATCGAACAGACTTATTATTTATGTTTAAAGTGAAAACGGAATAAATTTTGGAATATTTTAGACTTTGCGTACTTGAACAATATATAGTCCGATCGGTCAGATTTTTAAAAATTTGATGAACTAATTTCCAGCAATGAAATACAATCCTATATTTTTTCATCAACATAACAATCGAAAATATAAAAGATTAGAATTTTTATATTTTTAAATAATTTTTGGAAAAAGTTCCATAAAAAGGTAAAAAACTGATTTTTTTCAAATAATAATTTAACAATTCTGGATAAAAAATTTCCAAAAATGTAAAAGATTATAATTTTTGGAAAAAGTTCCATAAAAAGGGCAACAACTGACTTTTTTCAAATAAATATTTGACAACTCTTAATAAAAATTTTCCACAATTTTTTTATCCACGTTTATACTCAAGATGTTGGATTATTTTAGAATTTTTAAAACACTTTAGTATCTTCATCCAGTAAAAATATACAGCCGTTGTAATTACTGCGTTGAAAAAGAAACACTGTGCCAAAAATATGTTCAAAAAATTAAAATTTCATAAAAATATTTTTTAAATCAAAATTTGTCCATAAGAATATACAAAATTAAATTTTTAAAATAGTTTCAATATGGTTTCAACAGTCTACGGTTCATATTCTTTAAAAATTTAACTTTTTTTTTGCTATTATTTCCACTAGAGGGCGCTTTAAGATTTTTTTTTCAAATTTCATAATGAAAAATATACAATTAAAATGCAAAAACTACAAGAAAAAAAAAAATCAATAAAAAATTACAAAATTACAATAAAAACTCGGATTAAAATTTAAATATAAATTGAAATTTCCAAAATTTCATTTACATTTAAAATTGAATTACATCAAGTTTTAATTGTTAAACAAAAATTAAACAATTTTTAAAATATTGAAATTATTAGGTCACTGGCTAGTTTCTGATTCAATTAATGGCAATTGACTGCTCAATCCGCCGTAGGTTAATGCATCCCTTTCTTCTTAAAATAATTCTTATTTAATTAATTGCTTTTTTTTACCATTACGTTTAATACGATTATGATCTGGTGAACCGGAACATGAATAACGTGATGCCATTTGATCTCGTCGATTTAAACTTTCAGCACCAATATGCACGAATGGGCACCATCGAAAAAACATTTTGAAACCAAATCGAAATCTGTAAAATACACAAAAAAAAGAAAATATAAGTCAGTAAATTCATACATACCATTCAATTTATAAGACGAGTTAAAATGTTCAAGAACGACAAAATAAATAAATTAAGTCATTAAAATAAAAAAGATACAAGAAGCAGGAAAAACGATTTTGACAAACTGCACAGGAAAACTAAATTTAAATTAACTTTATAAAGAAAAAGTTTTTCTTTTGATATTACTTACGCAGGAAATGCAAGTACGAGGATGCCAAAAACATTGAATAAAACTTTATAGTAAATACTACGAATTCATGCTTCTGGCTTTACTCCTACGTTTAAAATAAAATGAATTGGAATTGTAAATTTAATTTGTATTGTATATTGCAGGAAAAAATTGGAACAAAAAATTACAATATTTTTTTTAAACCAAGTTTGGTCATTGAAACGAATAACGGTATAGGTATTGGAAAAGATTTTTACAGGTTTTTTTTTTCTGTGAGTGATTATTAAGTTATTAAGTGTTTATAATTATAACGTCATTTTATGAAAAGTTTAAAAATTTATTGAACATTTTTCATAAATTCAACCAAATTTAAGTCGAGACTTGACTTTTTTAACAATCCTTCTCATTAGGTTGAAGACAAATAATTTTGATAGAAAAAAAGTTATTTTCTCGAGATAAATATCGCATATTATGGTTTTTTGGCCAAATCCGATTCGGTAATTTTGTGTTTAAAAGCTTTTTACCTTTGGGCTTCTAATTGCTTATTTTACGATTTTCTGACTTTAAGTGTTTTTTTTTTACTTAGTATAAAATATTATTTATCGTCCTAACCTTGAGCTTTTTTTAAAAAGTGTAGCTCTTCAAAGTTTTTACTTTTGCTTTTTTACAATTTTCTTTAGCCTAAATACATTGAAGTTTGTTTTTTTTGTGTTCTCTGAAAATTCTATTTAAAAGTGATTATTATTTACAAGTTTTTCTTTAAAAAAAAAAAAATTCTATTAAAAATAAAAATTATGTTTTTTTCGAACTTTAATTGTGTAATGAAAATGAAAATTATTCAAGTTCGAGGCCATACTCTATATTTCTTTATTAGGATATTGTCCTAGCAAATAATCTATAGAGTTTTTGTTTTCAAATTTATTAATTGACCACTTTCAGGAATGTGTTGATAGATCTATTTCGGGAATTTTCCAGGTTCAAATCTTCAGAACACATTTGGAAAGAAGTGGCAACCTCATGCGAACCTCAAACATTCATATAACCTAGTTATCCCACTAAATGAGAACTAATATATGAGCTCGAAGTTAAAGATTATAACCATTGATGAAAAATAAATTAAAAACTTGTTTGTTATGTGCAAGCTCTACCTTTGGTAGATATACAATACACGCTTTTTGTTGTTATTCCCCTTTTTATTTTTGCACTTGGTTTGTTTTATTTAAAAACAAGATGTTAAGGGGAAGTGAACTAAGACCGTGTTTTGTCTTTCTTAAAAGTTTGATATAATTTTTATTAAAAATAAATATTATTTTTTTTCGGCCTTTAATTGTGCAATAAAAATGAAAATTATTTAAGTTCGAGGCAATATATTAGTTCTCATATAGTGGGATAACTAGGTTATATGAATGTTTGATGTTTGCATTTGATTATCACTTCTTTCAAAACGTGTTCTAAAGATGGGAACCTTTAAAATTCCCGAAATAGATCTATCAACACATTCCTGAAACTGGTAAATTAATAAATTTGAAAACAAAAACTCTATAGATTATTTGTTAGGACAATATTCGAATAAAGAAATATAGAGTACGGCCTCGAACTTAAATGATAATTATATTTTGTGAATTTCTATCATATATAAAAGTGATAAAATTTTTCTTTTTAATTTTAGCAAGTATATTGATATAGAATTATATCTGATACCATATATAATATAAAAATTTTAGAATTTGTTTGGTTTTACAGTTTTATATGTACTGTAATGACGGAAGTCGCTACACTTGTTTCCGCCAACACTCCATGTTTTTTATATACGAGAATCGATTGAGTTAATGAATAAAACACATTACATTATGTCTTAAGAATTCCCAACCAACCCTCGTCTTTCATGCCCAATAATTTTCGAAGGTACCTCGTAACCCACAATAAGTATAAAAAGGCCGACACCACAGGGATCTGGATCAGTCGGCTACGACAGCGCACGCGGCAACAAGGTAATTTTAACTAACCCTTTTCATCCTTAGACATCCAGCGAGTTTCCTTCGAGGTCCTGCGAATATCCTTCGAGGTCCTGCGAATATCCTTCGAGGTCCTGCAAATATCCTTCGAGGTTCTGCGAATATCCTTCGAGGTCCTGCGAATATCCTTCAAGGTCCTGCGAATATCCTTCGAGGTCCTGCGAATATCCTTCGAGGTCCTGCGAATATCCTTCGAGGTCCTGCAAATATCCTTCAGGTCCTGCGAATATCCTTCAAGGTCCTGCGAATATCCTTCGAGGTCCTACGAATATCCTCTGAGGTCCTGCGAATATCCTTCGAGGTCCTGCGAATACCCTTCGAGGTCCTGCGAATATCCTTCGAGGTCCGACGAACATCCTTCGAGATCCTGTTGACCTCCCAACTTTAACCAGCCGAGATTGAGTCGTGCGTTTGACCTTCTCTCAACTTAGCCTGCCGAGATTGAGTCGTGCGTTTGACCTTCTCTCAACTTTAGCCAGCCGAGATTGAGTCGTGCGTTTGACCTTCTCTCAACTTTAACCAACCGAGATTGAGTCGTGCGTTTGACCTTCTCTCAACTTTAGCCTGCCGAGATTGAGTCGTGCGTTTGACCTTCTCTCAACTTTAACCAGCCGAGATTGAGTCGTGCGTTTGACCTTCTCTCAACTTTAACCAGCCGAGATTGAGTCGTGCGTTTGACCTTCTCTCAACTTTAGCCAGCCGAGATTGAGTCGTGCGTTTGACCTTCTCCCAACTCTAGCCTGCCGAGATTGAGTCGTGCGTTTGACCTTCTCTCAACTTTAACCAGCCGAGATTGAGTCGTGCGTTTGACCTTCTCTCAACTTTAACCAGCCGAGATTGAGTCGTGCGTTTGACCTTCTCCCAACTCTAGCCTGCCGAGATTGAGTCGTGCGTTTGACCTTCTCTCAACTTTAGCCAGCCGAGATTGAGTCGTGCGTTTGACCTTCTCTCAACTTTAGCCAGCCGAGATTGAGTCGTGCGTTTGACCTTCTCTCAACTTTAACCAGCCGAGATTGAGTCGTGCGTTGACCTTCTCTCAACTTTAACCAGCCGAGATTGAGTCGTGCGTTTGACCTTCTCTCAACTTTAGCCAGCCGAGATTGAGTCGTGCGTTTGACCTTCTCTCAACTTTAGCCAGCCGAGATTGAGTCGTGCGTTTGACCTTCTCTCAACTTTAACCAGCCGAGATTGAGTCGTGCGTTGACCTTCTCTCAACTTTAACCAGCCGAGATTGAGTCGTGCTTTTGACCTTCTCTCAACTTTAGCCTGCCGAGATTGAGTCGTGCGTTTGACCTTCTCTCAACTTTAGCCTGCCGAGATTGAGTCGTGCGTTTGACCTTCTCTCAACTTTAACCAGCCGAGATTGAGTCGTGCGTTTGACCTTCTCTCAACTTTAACCAGCCGAGATTGAGTCGTGCGTTTGACCTTCTCCCAACTCTAGCCTGCCGAGATTGAGTCGTGCGTTTGACCTTCTCTCAACTTTAGCCTGCCGAGATTGAGTCGTGCGTTTGACCTTCTCCCAACTTTAGCCAGCCGAGATTGAGTCGTGCGTTTGACCTTCTCTCAACTCTAGTCAGCCGAGATTGAGCCGTGCGTTTGGCCTTTTCCCAACTGTTACCAGCCGAGCGTGAGCCATACGAACCCCAGGTCGTGAGTTGTAGCTACAGCGAAAGCCCCGTGCAGATCAACCGCAGACGTCATCCCACCGCTGGTCGCAGAACCAAATTCAAACAATACTTTCTTTCCTTTTATTTTCATTTTAGTTATAGGGTGTGGTATTAGGTATAAGAAAATAAAATTTTAACGTTTATCGAAAAAAACCTGCCTTTTTCTCTCTGTCACTGAAAGAAACAAATTTCTGTGACGATCCCTACCCCCGCGAGCTTACCCCAGCTAACGGAGGAAATCTCGTCATTACAGTGGCGCCCGAGCAGGGACAGAGAGTTTGAGGTTTTATTCTTATATCATTACCATTATATCACGGACCAGAATCACCGCAATATCTCTATTGTGAACATACTTTTATCAACCAATTATACCGTCAATTTCATTCGCCATGTTACGTTCTTCGTGGGTTTACACCTTGAGAAAGGAGGAGCTGGTCGGATACCTCAGCGAGTTTGACCAGGAAACTTCTGGGAACGTCGACGAGTTACGCAAAAGACTCAGTCAATTCTTGAGCGGAGAACATGAGCCCAAAGTTGTCACCAGACTCCTTGCCATACAAGCCGACCATGAAAGTAAGGGCACTACACCGCGCAAGCAGCAAACACCAGACGAGACTCCTAGCCTTACAAACATTGAATACAGATCAATCCAGATCCCCGTGCCTACCCCATCCAGCAGCCCCGATCTTAAAGCAAGGGCAAACCAGATCCGTAAATGGGACATTAAGTTTGACGGTGCTACCAAACCCCTTGAATTCGTCGAAAGAATTGAGGAGCTAGCACACATGTATGCGATTGATATCGACACGATGCCGGCTATGATGCCAGAAATCCTCACCGGCAAAGCATTGATATGGTATCGGAATAATAACCGTTATTGGGTCACTTGGTCAGCATTTCAGAAAGACTTTCTCAAATTCTTTTTACCACCGCGGTACTTCGAACGCTTGGAGGATGAGGTCAGAAAGCGTCATCAAAAACCTCGTGAGTCCTTTAAAGATTATACCCTCGACATGCAAAACCTTATGAGACACACCGGATACTCTGAGACACAAAAACTCGAAAGGATATTCCGTAACGCCCTGCCTGAATATCTATGGTACATCCGCCGTCGGGACTTCGAGACCCTGGATGACCTTCTAGAGATGGCTGCCGACCTAGAATGCATCCAGCTGCACCTCAACATCCCCGTGAACATCACCGATTGATGGCACAGGAGGACTCTCCACCGCCCCGAACGAGATTTCGTTGCTAATCCTCGCAGCGCGTGCCGCAATTGCGGACTATCTGGGCATTTTACGGCCCAGTGTCGAAGTCCAACCATTTTGTTCTGTTGGGAATGTGGTCGACGTGATGTGAGGACCATTCACTGCTGTCGACGGTCGGGAAACGGAAACCAGGACCGTACCAGACGAGGGGGTGCGAGTCCACAGAACCACGACCCTCGCAACTAATAACTTCTATTCAATACACCCCTATTAAGCTCATAGCCAATGTCATCATAGAGGGGCGGCTGGTAGCCGCCACGATCGACACGGGTGCTCAGAGCTGCTTTGTGAGTCAGCGCATAGTGAGTACTCTTCAGAATGTCACTACTCTCCAGCCCTATGAATCGAAGGTTGAACTTTCGGATGGGTCACTGCGACGAATAACACATGCCCTGGACCACGAAATCGTCTTCGGGAGTCAAAAATTATATACCAAGCTCCTGGTCATGCCTGATGCCACTGAAGATTTTATTATTGGACTGAGGTTCTTGGCAGAGTGTGGAACCAAGATCACTTGTGCGGGCCTGACGTGTGAATTTCGAAGAAGTCCCGAGGGAAGCAGTTCGCCAGGAGTCCGCGAAACGAATCGACGTTTGATATCGGCTGCGGCTCCTACCACCTCAACTAGCGCGGAACGGCGGCCACCACAGGACGATGTTTCAGCCACGCTGTCTGCCAATAACGCAGACGAAGCTACTACAGGACACATGCCGGTAAGTGACCATAGTCCAGAGGACCAAGATAAGATTAAAAACGTTTATTCAAGAGGGCACTTCAACGACACCTACACGCCCACCTACGCCCCGCGTATATGAGGCCCAAGAGGGCACTTCAACGACACCTACGCGCCCACCTACACCCCGCGGATATGGGACACAAGAGGGCACTTCAAAGACACCTACGCGACCACCTACGCCCCGCGTATATTGGGCCCAAGAGATCACTTCAACGACACCTACGCGCCCACCTACGCCTCATGTATTAGTGTCACCGGCCTCTCCCACATCGTCCAGGTCATCTACCGTATCATCGTCGTCCACATCGTCGTCATCCTCATCATTATCGTCCTCGACTTTTTCAACCACGACATCCCCATCTGGAGCAAGTACCGACGAAGAGCCCACGTTTAGTCCTTGGAACGGGCGAGTGAACCCGCGGCTCACAAACACCCGGCATTACACGCCACCGGGACACCCACGGTTGCCTTCCACGGCATATACCCCACCGTTTCCAACACTACCCGCTTACGAACCACGGACTCCACCACGGCGACCGTTCGTCTCATCCCATGTCCCTTTTTCCACCGGGGACGACCTCTCAAACGATGTCCGGATAAGACTACAACCATACTTGCGCTGCATACTGGAGCGGTTTGGTCCCGGGAGACGCGGTAGTCAGGTCTATGTTATCGATGACCAGCGATATCGTATCCATGTCGACCGACAACACCGGGCTCGGGTACAACATCTAGGTTCAGTGAAAACGGATCATCAGCCAAGACGACCTAGCTACCGAATGTCCCGAGCATTACCACCTCGTTAGACTCCCCAGGGGGGGACCATGTGTAATGACGGAAGTCGCTACACTTGTTTCCGCCAACACTCATGTTTTTTATATACGAGAATCGATTGAGTTAATGAATAAAACACATTACATTATGTCTTAAGAATTCCCAACCAACCCTCGTCTTTCATGCCCAATAATTTTCGAAGGTACCTCGTAACCCACAATAAGTATAAAAAGGCCGACACCACAGGGATCTGGATCAGTCGGCTACGACAGCGCACGCGGCAACAAGGTAATTTTAACTAACCCTTTTTCATCCTTAGACATCCAGCGAGTTTCCTTCGAGGTCCTGCGAATATCCTTCGAGGTCCTGCGAATATCCTTCGAGGTCCTGCAAATATCCTTCGAGGTTCTGCGAATATCCTTCGAGGTCCTGCGAATATCCTTCAAGGTCCTGCGAATATCCTTCGAGGTCCTGCGAATATCCTTCGAGGTCCTGCGAATATCCTTCGAGGTCCTGCAAATATCCATCAGGTCCTGCGAATATCCTTCAAGGTCCTGCGAATATCCTTCGAGGTCCTACGAATATCCTCTGAGGTCCTGCGAATATCCTTCGAGGTCCTGCGAATACCCTTCGAGGTCCTGCGAATATCCTTCGAGGTCCGACGAACATCCTTCGAGATCCTGTTGACCTCCCAACTTTAACCAGCCGAGATTGAGTCGTGCGTTTGACCTTCTCTCAACTTAGCCTGCCGAGATTGAGTCGTGCGTTTGACCTTCTCTCAACTTTAGCCAGCCGAGATTGAGTCGTGCGTTTGACCTTCTCTCAACTTTAACCAACCGAGATTGAGTCGTGCGTTTGACCTTCTCTCAACTTTAGCCTGCCGAGATTGAGTCGTGCGTTTGACCTTCTCTCAACTTTAACCAGCCGAGATTGAGTCGTGCGTTTGACCTTCTCTCAACTTTAACCAGCCGAGATTGAGTCGTTGCGTTTGACCTTCTCTCAACTTTAGCCAGCCGAGATTGAGTCGTGCGTTTGACCTTCTCCCAACTCTAGCCTGCCGAGATTGAGTCGTGCGTTTGACCTTCTCTCAACTTTAACCAGCCGAGATTGAGTCGTGCGTTTGACCTTCTCTCAACTTTAACCAGCCGAGATTGAGTCGTGCGTTTGACCTTCTCCCAACTCTAGCCTGCCGAGATTGAGTCGTGCGTTTGACCTTCTCTCAACTTTAACCAGCCGAGATTGAGTCGTGCGTTTGACCTTCTCTCAACTTTAACCAGCCGAGATTGAGTCGTGCGTTTGACCTTCTCTCAACTTTAGCCAGCCGAGATTGAGTCGTGCGTTTGACCTTCTCTCAACTTTAGCCAGCCGAGATTGAGTCGTGCGTTTGACCTTCTCTCAACTTAACCAGCCGAGATTGAGTCGTGCGTTGACCTTCTCTCAACTTTAACCAGCCGAGATTGAGTCGTGCTTTTGACCTTCTCTCAACTTTAGCCTGCCGAGATTGAGTCGTGCGTTTGACCTTCTCTCAACTTTAGCCTGCCGAGATTGAGTCGTGCGTTTGACCTTCTCTCAACTTTAACCAGCCGAGATTGAGTCGTGCGTTTGACCTTCTCTCAACTTTAACCAGCCGAGATTGAGTCGTGCGTTTGACCTTCTCCCAACTCTAGCCTGCCGAGATTGAGTCGTGCGTTTGACCTTCTCTCAACTTTAGCCTGCCGAGATTGAGTCGTGCGTTTGACCTTCTCCCAACTTTAGCCAGCCGAGATTGAGTCGTGCGTTTGACCTTCTCTCAACTCTAGTCAGCCGAGATTGAGCCGTGCGTTTGGCCTTTTCCCAACTGTTACCAGCCGAGCGTGAGCCATACGAACCCCAGGTCGTGAGTTGTAGCTACAGCGAAAGCCCCGTGCAGATCAACCGCAGACGTCATCCCACCGCTGGTCGCAGAACCAAATTCAAACAATACTTTCTTTCCTTTTATTTTCATTTTAGTTATAGGGTGTGGTATTAGGTATAAGAAAATAAAATTTTAACGTTTATCGAAAAAAACCTGCCTTTTTCTCTCTGTCACTGAAAGAAACAAATTTCTGTGACGATCCCTACCCCCGCGAGCTTACCCCAGCTAACGGAGGAAATCTCGTCGTTACAGTACTTATATATAATTATACATGGAAGTATATATGAGCTGATATATAGCTATATCAATTATATATGATGAGCTAAAAAAGATAAACTTATATATAACATAAGATATAATGATATATGATTATATATAGCGCCATATTAGAAATGTTCGGATGCGTTACATCCATCTATGATTTGCATCATTAGTTGATCAACCATGGTGGTGGCGGATCCCGTGAGTTTTATGGTACCTAACGCTATTTGGAATAGCTCCTTATCAAAGGTATCTGCTCTCCATTTAGGTCCTTTTTTGCATTCCATAGCACTTCTGCGACTTTGTTTATTCGGCTCATCTACTACTTTGCATATAATGGCCTGATGGTCACTATGGGTATAGATGTCACTAACTTCCCATGATGTATTCCTGTGAATACTACTACTTACAAAAGCTAGGTCAATCACCGATCCAGTTGCTCCTCTAGAAAAGGTGTGTTGAGAGTCATGTCTATTCAACAAAACCAAGTCGAGCGGTGCAAAAGCTTCTAGCAAGATTGTGCCTTTTGGTCTTGTTTCCGAGCTGCCCCATTCTATCGCCCAAGCGTTAAAGTCTTCTGCGATGATACATGGGTAAACATTTCTGGCATTTGCTTGGGGGTATATAGCAGCTAAATATATATATATACCACCAGCCCTAGCACGAACAAAGCCAGTACCAGCGACAATTTCGGACATATGCAACACTCTCGTCCCACAGCACCATATTGCGGCCTTCCCTGTCAGGTCCGTGGTCCATCTTCCGTTTTGTGGAATTTTGTACGGTTCGCTTAGTATACAAATATAAATTGATAGATCTTTAACTGTTTGGCTCAAGAGATCTTGAGCCGCTATACAATGGTTTAAGTTTAGCTGTAATAGGTTCATCATTCTAGTGCTTGTTTTTTATCCTTGGGTTCTCAGAACGAAAAGGGCAACCTTGTCGTCCGAGAAAGTGGTTGAACTGTTTCCCGCTTCGTTCACAGAGGAAACAACGGGCTTCGTTAGTACACTGTTGAACCTGATGCCCAGATAGGTTGCATTTAAAACAGCATTTGCTCATATCTATCTCGCTACGACAATCTCGTGCAAAGTGGCCACTTTGGCAGCATCTGTAGCACCGCAGGATATTCACATTTCTCTTTATTCGGCAGAGGACCCATCCGATTTTAATTTTGCCTCTATCCAGAAGAGATTTCGCGTTTTTGTCTGGGAGCGAAATTACTGCGATTCGGGTGTCTGCGTACGCCATTCGAATAGACTTTACCGACTCTGGACTGATTTCAGCCTCCGGGATCATGGATTTTATGGCTGAAGAGATCTCTTCCTTAGTTGTGATATCGTCGAGGTCCTTTATTTTAATTAACGTATGGCTCGAAAGTAATTTAACAATTTTTCATTACCACTATTTTTTTGCTATAATCAAAAACTACTGCAGCGATTTTGACAAAAATTTACATATGATGATTTTCATATCAAAACCGATATGCATTGAACCCGACCCTCTAAGATTTTGATGAAATTTCGCATACAGCTACATTTTACCCATAAAAACACAACTTAATTTTTAGAAAATGCATTTTTGAAAATATGTGGGCGTGGCAAGGTATCGAAGTTTTTGAAAAATGACGATAATATGTACTTTCAAGCTGTGATTATTACGGAACGGCCGAACCGATTTCAAAGATCTTGGTACCATTAGAAAGGTATTTAAATCAGCTTGTATTTTTAAAAATCATGTACACTTTTTTTTTTATTTATTTTTGTAATACTTGCGTTCACTACCGTATACACTCACAAAATTTTATCAAAATCGGAAAACATCGATTAAATTTTACGGTGATATTAAATGGAATTGCTCAATGCAGACGCTGACAACTATAACAAAACAAAAGAAGAGCGTTATCAAGATATAAGCAAATATTCCGAAAGTCAGCAGTATGAGCTGCCCAAAATTATATATTAAATCTAAAAAAATAAAAATAAAAAAAAAATTTACCAATGGTAAGTCCATATTTTGGGGGTGTCTGAAAAGTTTGATAATACGATTCTTGTTCTAATCTATTAGAATTACAATAAAATCTGTATAACTTCCAAAGTATATATACTTTATTCTTTTTTGTCACACAATGATATCAAAGTATAAGGAAGTTAACAAGAGATGCATTTACTTAAAAAAATTTTTAGAGTGTATGTTTTTCGAAAGCTGATTTAAATAGCTTTCTAATGGTATCAAGATCTTTGAAATCGGTTCAGCCATTCCGTAGTAATCACAGCTTGATAGTACATCTTATCGTCATTTTTCAAAAATTTCGATACCTTGCCACGCCCACATATTTTCAAAAATGCAATTTCTAAGAATGATGTTGTGTTTGTATAGGTAAATATAGCTGTATGCAAAATTTCATCAAAACCTGAGAGGCTCGGGTTCAAAATGTGCTTTTTTATGGGTTAAGATATGAAATTCATCATATGTGCTCTATGGGTTGTAAGGAGTGTTTCTGTATAGTTTGGACTTTCTCCGATAGATGGCGCTATATCTGTATTAAATGCTTATATATGGCAGGCAATTTTACAACTACATATATTTATAAGCAATGTGTCAAATATGAACGGGATAGGCACACTAAACTTCTATTATAACATCTATAATCTATTTGCCAAATAAACACCGTTCCTATAAATCATAATATAAAAAACTTTGGCTCTCAGATCTATAATAACATTTAAATAGACGTGAACAATATATGCAGAATAGGACAAGGAGCCGGGATACCTCTCATACAACCCACCCAAAATTATAAAACCCTCTAACTCTTTTTTACTGAATTACTGAATTATTTCCAAAATATTTGTTCAACACCCCTCTGTGCAATGGGATGAAGGGTTATTCAAACAAACCAATTCATCCATGAAGCACTTATCTAAAGATGTCTTATGTTTTCACAATATCGGATTACTTAAAGTCAAAAAGATTTTCATTTTCAATAAAATGGACGATTTACATAAATTATTAAATATTACTGTCTTCTGTTCAATATTGAACTTAAATTTTAAATAACAACTTATGCAGCATAGAAAAAACCAACAAATATGTAGAGACTTTATGTACACAAATAAAAGATACGTATAAGCTACATAGGAGGAATTTCAAAAATTTTTCCACACTCTGAGGCAAAATATTTTCAACGTTTTTTTTTTTCATTTATCTTTAATGGCGCAGAAATTATGGCGAAGCAAGTTAAAAAATATTAAAATTACATTTTTTGCTTGGATTTAATAAAAGTTACATTATTTCACAGATCGATCTGATTGTTATAATCACTTTTCAAAATATATTACACTAGCAAAACATATAAAAATACACTAATAAAATGGTTAGAATTTAAAAGAAAACCGCGACTATTTTCAAAAGGGTTTTGGTTTATGATTACTTATTTGCTTGCATTTAATTTTTATATTTTTACATTTAAATTTTATATTTGTAAATTTTTATATAAGGACGCTTTTTTGGTTTATATAAGGATGCTTTTTTGCATGCTCCATAAAATTTAAATAATGTGTTGATGCCTTTTCGATTTTCGTATTAAGTTCATTAAAATCTTTTATTTGAATTACGTTTTGGCTGAATTGATAAAGTTAGTTGGCACGAAGTGAAATGTGTTTTGAAAATCTTCCGCTTAGGGTGATAACTTTTGCGTTTTTCTTGCAATTATTAAATTGTACCTATCCCAGCCGTATAGTCCTTAAAATGTATAAAGAAACGCAAAGTTTTTGTTCGTTCTTTTCAAAAAAGTACCCTCATCAGCCTCTTGGAATTTCGACCAAAGAGTATACACAAATAGAGAGACTACACTTCTCACGTCTCTCAGCCACAAAACACGGAACTCGAGCAAGCAATTGAAAACATTGTTTTTACATTAAAAAATAATTGCAAATATAAAAAATTGTTGAATAAACACTCACTATTTTTGTGCTTATATTTTGTTATTTTCTATTAAAATTGTATGTATTTTAATTTTATCTTGCTTATTCTATCGTTAAATTTTAAGTAAATAAACATTTTATTAAATTATTATTCCAAAACACGATAAAAATAAATTTTCAACTTTTAAATTTGTGCAACATATTTTAATTTGCTCCGTGCGAGTTTACGAACAAATAAAAAGAGGGCATATTGAGAGATACTGAGGTGGATAGAAACCCACTGGTTCGATACATGTTTTTCGTTTAACTATACTAAAAATTATTATAGCTGTAATATTTTAAGTAATTCGACTATGAGATGGCTATTGGTCTTAATCCTCAAATCGCCCTAAGTCTTTTCCCAATGAAATTTATACCCACGTATTCAGCACAAAAAAATAAATAATATGTTGTTTTACCAAAATTTTTTAAAGCGAATTTCACAAACTAATCCATAGATATGAATAAAATTAGGCATAAATTATTCCTCTTCCCAAGCTTTAACTTCAGTTTAAAAATTACACTTTTTCTTGGTTGTGCGCCCCGGTAGGCTAGTTGGTAGCGTGCTGGCTTATCAGTGCGGGGGTCGTGGGTTCGATTCCCACCAGAGGCACTGGTCTGTTTTCGCTACAACGCGCCAAAGCCCATAGTAGCTAGTACTCAGTTAGGGTAATAGTATATAATTTGTAATTATATGATTACACAAGTTTACAAATTCCGGTCAACTTTTGGATCAGAGCAGATGAGAACAAATCTTGACGTTATTTGAGGTGCTGAATTCAAATCCGGGGTTCGTTTTTCAAAATTGGTTCTAGTTTGTGAGTTCGCGCATGTTGACAGCACTGTGCTATCATAATGAGAGTCAGCTGTTGGCGTCGCTAGAAAACATTATTTAAATTGTATTTTTAAAGTTTTTTTTTGAATTCCAAATGTGTGAAAATGCAAAGACAGAATTGTAAAGTTGATTCAAAGTGTTTTTGGTATGTTTGCTGATGTTATATGATCAGAAAAAGTGGCAAAGTTATTACTAATGTGATCAGAAATGCATATGTTTATTATTTTGGTTCTCTGTATCAAAACACTCACAAGCCGTGGGTACCGAAATTGTTTTGTAACGCGTGTAGCACAATATATACAAGTGGCACAAGTAGCACAAATATATCACGGATGCCCAAAGAGTATCATTTCAAGATGTTGTTCACAACTTTCTCGATAACCGCAAATCCCCGAATTTCAAGCAGATAATCGACAGTTTGTTGCAAAATTATTGCAAGATTGGAGCTCGAATGTCTCTCAAAAATACATTTTCTGCATTCCCATCTTCGAATTTTTTTCCTGAAAACTTGGATGATACAAGCGACAAGCAAGGAGAGCGACTACACCAAGATTTGGCGAAAATCGAAAAACGATACCACGGATTTTGGGACGAGGGCATGATGAGCGACTACTGTTGGGACTTAATGCGTGAAACAGATCCCAAACAGTACAAGCGACTCAGTTCGACCTGCTCTTTCATTTTTAATTCAACACTTTTTAATGAATAAAATGGAGATTAATTATAAAAAATCGTAAAAAATGTGTTTTTTTAATATCTCGAAAACTAGAACCAGTATCAAAAAACCAAGTGCAGATTCGGATTCAGCGCCCCAAATAACCTTAGAAACAGCTTGTGGTTGCTTAGATCCAAAACCGTGTATACTTTTGTTATTAAT
>CM037851.1:293628219-293650184 GCA_021234595.1 Delia radicum | reverse complement strand
GTTGTGTTCTATTTAATCGAAGAATAATGAGCTTTATGATTTACTTAGACAAGTTTTTTACTTTTTTATAATTTATTTTGATTTGATTAAATGTTAAATATTTTTTTTCCTTTATCTCTCCCACTTTAGATTTTTTTTTTTCAAAATGAGACCACCTTGTTCATCGATATATATATTTCTCCAGATCTTAATTAATTTAATGCTAACTTTGTACTTATAATAAATTTCTTCTTAGAAAATGAATGAATGTTTGATTTTTTTATTTTAGTTGTTATACATCAATTGTTTTAATTTCAACTTACCCAGTGTACAATTGGAGTGCAAGAAGATACATAAAATAATCCTGAGGCGTTTTAAATTCATAGTTATATAAGTGTGTTTTCTTTACAGCTGAAGCCTCTTTCTTTCTCTTATGACTCATAAGAGACTTCTTATTATGACGGTTGTGGGGGGGAATTTCGCATCACTCTGCTTTAAAATATATAGTTGTTTGGGTTGAAATTCAGTTTCTTAAATTCTAATGTAATGTCAGTCATTTGTGGAAGCAAATTAAATTTTTATCTAACCTTGCACTTCATTTAAAAAAACAAACCACATCAAATGGACTGTTTATGATTTTACATTAATTTTTTACCGTAGTTTTTTGTTATTTAAAAAAAATAAATGTTTGTTTATTTTTACTAACAACGTGGTTATTTTACTACAATTGTGGTTCATCTTTTGTACATTAAAAACCAAATGCCAATGTTAGTTTAATTTACTGAAATGTAAGTCGTCCTTTCTTGAGAGAAATTTCATTTGTTTTTAACTACATTTGCAGTGGTCTCTACCTACAAGTATTCTACGTGCTCCTTTATAACAGCCTTTTCTGAGAGGTTTTCGAGAGTATTTCTAAATTCATAACTATATGAGTGTGTTTTTCTTCACAGATGAATCCTCTTTCTGAGTGTTCTCTTATGACTCATAAAAGCCTCTAATTATGACGGTTGTGGGGGGAAATTTAATTCCTTTTTTGAAGCCTTTTCTGAGTGATTTTGGGAATGAAATTAGAGCTCTTCTAGAATTGTTTTAAGTTATTTTTCAGAGATATTCGGATATAGCTTAAGAGTGACTAATGCATCGTTTCTGAAATAATTTGGTTGATGTCAATGGTCGTAAGAGTATCGAAAGTATACAGCGAAGTTTGTTATTTAGTAACTTTGATTTCCAATAAATGTCAGACAAACTAAAGTGGAATCTTTTAAACAATACATTAACATTGTAAATCATATAAAAAGAATATCTGGTGACATACAAATAAGAAATTTGAACATCTGGTACATCGGCTTACGACTGCTGAATGCCAATAAACATGACGACAGAGAGGGAATATTGGCACTTCTTTAAAGCTCAGATTTGAAATACTCTTAAAACGGTATTCATTTGTCAACAGTAATGTTTTAGTTCAGTTCATTTTGCAGAGAAAAAATTAAAAACTGCTTTATTTTGTTATTACAGTTTCTATAAAATATTTTCGATAATTGTTTGACTTTTGAAATTATAAAAAATTATAAAAAAAATTTAACTTAAAGTTAACACACTCAGGGAACTACTGCCTTTAAAAATATGTGGTTGTGTGAGTTGTAATACAGTTTCTTTATTTTGAATGCAAATGTCAGTCATTTGTAGAACAAATTAAATTTTTTACTAACCTTGTAGTTCATTAAAAAAACAAACCACATCAAATGACTGTTTTATGATTTTACATTAATATTTTACAGTAGTTTTTTGTTATTTAAAAAAAATAAAAAATAAATGTTAGTTTATTTTTACTAACATATGTTGTACATTTTTACTACAATTGTGGTTCATTTTTGAACATTAAAAAACAAATGACAATGTTAGTTGAATTTACTGAAATGTAAGTCGTCCTTTCTTTAAGTGATTGGCTTTACCTACATAGTATTCTAAGTGCACATATTTTGGAGCCTTTTTAAAGCATTAAAAAACTACACCCATTTTACACAAATTATCCTGTTTATGATTCAAGTTTTTGAGTACTCAATAAGTACTCCTAAAGAATTTTAGAACATATCATTTAAAATTTAACATTTAAAGAAATTTCGTTCTTTTTTGGGACGCATTTGTTCAACTTTTATGAATGCTAAAAAGAGAGTCTAACTGTATTTTCAGAGCAGAATTTTGATACGCTCATAAAAAGTAATCATATACGAATAACTGGGTACTCAAAATAATGAGCGTTACCAAAAGACAAATATTTTAGAGTCGTTCAAGACTCATATTTATGAGCACTCAGAAAATTGTTGGCTGGGTAATTTATAAATACAACCATAAATCTGTTCCATATCATTGCTTGATTTGGTTTTTCTCGAAAAAATAAAAAAAATGCTCATCACCATAAAATCCATTTAAACATAATTGAGTTCAATGATTAATTGTGGAGCTAAAATTTCCCACTGTGCGCGTGGAAAACTTTTGTGAAAACTTGTTTAAAAGAAATGATAACATTTGCGTGTGGTTTCAACGTTACGATACTTTTTCAAAAACCCTACCTAAATCTAATATTCATGTTCACTGGAGCATAAGAACTGTTTAGTAATACACTCGTCGTATTTCCTACTTGGGCAAAACATCATCGATCTTTTTTTTAACCACAAATATATCTTATGTTGATGATAGAAGAAACCAATTCAAACAAAAAGAAAAAAAGGGCGTTGCAATATTTTTCATCAAACAATTTGTTTAGTCAACCATGTTACAGACTGACTATCTGTACTCTATTCTTTATGATGTATTTTATTTTATTTTTTTGTATTTTTGTTATTGTTGGTGGTTAAATTAATGATTTGTTGATTTATTGATTGGTTAGGGTCAAGTGTTTCACCTGGGCATGATCATCTTATTAATTTTTTTTTGTGTTTCGTAAATAATGAATTATAGAAACAGTTATCCGCTGGTAAATTGAAACCACAATTGCGGTCAATTATTGTGTTATATTAATTGAATTAATTTTATTTTATAACAATTGCAGCTGGAGCAATATAATCAATTACAGTAATCATATTTTCTGTTAACCTTTTAATGTCTAACTTAATTAATTATTTAAAATGATTTTATTATTAAAATCAGAACATTTTTATTGGGGGGAAAATATAGGGTTTGTAATTGATTCGAGAATTAAAAACTTTTATAGTACAAGGCTGCCTTAAGGCACAATTTTTTATTAAAAATAGTTAGAGTTTCTACTAACTTATTGATATGGAAGAAAAAATCTGCTTAGGCAATCAAGACTAATGAGCATAAATTTAAAGCGAGCTCCTACTTAAACGAAAGACTTAAGAAACAAGCATGAAAATTATTAGGCTAAAGTGTCGAAGTTTATGAAGAGAATTTATTTTTATAATTATATATAGGCATATATAAGAGGTCGGCGTATTGTGTATGAAATTTTCGAGAATTTCAAATTTGCTTTTGAATAGGTTCCTGGGTACCTGTATACGTTTTATATGGAGGCACATGAAAAAAATTAGTTGTTTTATTAACGTGTGATAATCTATATTATTTGACTTGGTTTTTAGAAATAACATAAAAGAAAGATTGTTCTACAATAAAAAAATTTATTCAAGGCTTATTTTTGATACAAAAAAATTGTTTTACATAAAAAAAACAATTTCAAGGTTTAAAACAAAAAAGAAATAATTAAAATATAAATAAAAGGTATAGAAAAATTAATCCTTACAGTTGTTACATATGTGACGATTGATTGAATGTTCGTTACAAATCGGCTTGAAGCTATTTTTGCAAGCCTTTCAAGTTTTTTTCAGACTAAAAATCTAATTTTGTATCATTAACCGTCGACACTTTGTACAATACAATACAACCAAATTACATTTATCATACAATTTGTATATAGGTACCCAGGTACCAGGTATGTAGGTACACAGGTAACCACCCTATAGAAGGTCTTTTTTTCCACACACATAAGGGTTAACAGTTATTTGTAGAAGAAATTCCAGTTTTGACTACAATTGTAGTTTATTTTAAAAAACAAACCACATCAAATTACTGTATTTATGATATTTCATTCATTTTATACAGTCGTTTTTTTTATATAAAAAATAAACAAATAAATATGTTTACTTCATATGGGGTTCATTTTATTACAATTGTGATTCATTTTTTCAATATTAAAAAACAAATGACAATGTTTGTTGAATTTACTGAAATGTAAGTCGTCCTTTCTTCATGTGAAATTTCATTTGTTTTTAACTGCATTGCAGTGGTCTTCACCTACATAGTATTCTCAGTGTGGCAGAACCTTTATTCTACAATAAGTTCAGTGGTCTAGAAAAAAAAAGCATTGGCCAAAGAATAGGCTGATACCACTGGACCAACGATGGCAAAAAGTGTTTTCCCAGTGCTATGCAGTCAGAAATTATCAACGGCTCAAAACACTAACAACCAAATGATGATGCTTAATTTAAAACAGTTTGTAGTTGGAAGGTTTCGAGTTTGATACCGGTTCCAGGCATTCATTTTTTTGTGATTTTTTTTATAGTTTTTCATATTTTTTTTAATATAAAATATATTTTTTGTTTCTGAAAAAGCTCTAATTTTTTTTTGTTATCCCAACGTTGGCAAGTTGTTTGCAGCAAACCTGATGCCAGTGCTGACATATTTGAGCAGCCAACTCTTATCCAGCAGCTAAAATCGTGATTGTCTAAAAAAAACACATTAATAATTTAACAATCACAACAAACTAAACTAAATAAAAAATCACGTAATTTTGCAAAAAAAAAAGAAAGAAATCCTTAACAAGAATTGCTTTAATCATCCCAGAAGATGAACATAAAATGCACTTTAGTTTCATAAAAAAAATTAAGTGAAAATGAAACATATTTTTTCACACTTCTGTTTGTGATTTTGTACACACGTATTGTTTAATTAAAGATCATACCACAGCACGTTTATACAGAAGTCACCTTAAAGAAAAAATAATATACAAAAAAAAAAGTTTAAAAAATCATACATTAAACTACAATTCTGTAAGATGACAATGAATGAAGAGGATACAACATTATAAGGAGCACACTTACTTACACACTCATAATGGTGGTATATTTACAGGGAATGATTACCAAGGCACTCACCATGACTTTGATAAAACTTTTTTATTTTTCTTAATTTTAGTGGTTTACAAACAGGGTTTAAAAATAATCTTTTTTAAAAATGTTTTTTTTTTTTTAATTCTTCTTATGTCAAACGCGCTTAAGATCATTTATTTTTTAATTATTTCCAATATTTCGTCTTCACATTGGGTGACTTCTTCAGGGAACAATTATTACAATTTATTTGAAAAACTTGTTTTATTTTGTTTAAAACTAGTTCTTTAAATAATTGTTCCCTGAAGAAGTCACCCAATGTGGAAACGAAATATTGGATATACTTAATAAATAAATGATCTTAAGTTCGTTTAAAATAAGGAGAACTAATCTTTTTTATTATATTAAATCAATTCTGCAACTTAAACTTTAAATTAATTTGTTTACTAACATAAAGTTTTTTAAAAAAGTTTTGTTGTTCATATTAACAATTTAGTAAACCGAGTTTAATTACTAAATGGAAAATAGTGCTTGGAGAAAAATAAGCTTAAACAAAACAAGCAAAAATTTAATTTTTTGCACAATATACTTCGAATGATCTTTAAACTGAAACCTTAACCAAAGGCAGTGTGTGCGTTGTCCACTATAAGGAAGCCCTAAACAAAACCTTTCAATTGCTATACAAAACATAACGTATGGGAACAAAACTACGGAATTGTTTAAATGACGTAATTAAAAATAAACAGGGTTGTATAAAAATTTTCTTTCTTTAGAAAATATAATAACGTTAAGTTGATTATAAAAAAATATAATCACTTTCGCTATTGAGAAATTAGTATTAAAAATGTCACTCAACAAATTAGACAAACTCAAACTAATTTGTAAGTTTTGCAAAGAAAATCCATTATAAAAAAATTAAAATTTTCAAAAAACTTAAGGTCATGGGATTCAAAATAAAAACTTTTACATACAAGACAATGAAAGTTATCAAGAATAATAAAAGTGTTGACAGAGAACCTGGTTTGGGGATGAAAAGTTAGTTCCAAGATTAAAAAGTTGACCCTGAAGCCGTGGGTAGTAGCTCAAAATCGTTCAGTGGGGCCTAGTAACCATATATGCAAACGTTTATTATAAAAAATGTATTACAGAACTTAAAAGATTTATCAAACAACATCATCGAAATGATAAAATAGTTTTCTGGCCAGTCCTTGCGTTATCCCGCCACGCCAAAGTCACAATAGACAATTTACATTGTGAAAATCCACTAGGTACCGAAAGAAAGAAATCAACTAAACGTTACCCAACTTAGACCCATGGCACTGCTTTGTTAAGCTTAAAGATAAAATTATATAGAAACAGATATCTGGCAAATAGATTAACTCATCAAAAAAAAAAAAGCAACAAAGGGCTAAAAACCAAAATTCGGAGGGCAATGCTCTATATGGTCAATATTGTTTTAGTAAGTTTAGTATATTCCTATATATAACAAATAAATTTAAATTAATTTAAAAATGCTTTTGTTGCTTATCTTTTTTAATATATTGTGTTTTGTCTATATATTTTTGCCTATACGTTATGTATAAAATTCATTTGAACTGAAAGTGCTTGCAATAAAAAATTGGATGTATTTTTTTATATTTATTTTCTGACAAGTTTGATATCATTTTTATTATAAATAAAAATTATGTTTTCCACCTTAAATTGTGCAGTGAAAATTTCTGACATTAAAATTAAAACTGGACCGGACAAAATTTTTCGAATCTTTCATTATTTTCTTCTAAATTTTATGGCAGTAGCAGTTAAGCCCATGATATACCTTCCTTGTTATTTCAACTTTATAAATATTGTAGCTGCCACTATGATTTGGTTTGTTGTTGTAATTCGGTTTTTGGTACACCACCATTTATTTCTAGCCAACGATCTTCGTCATCCTCATCCTCATCGTCATAATCATCTTAGCTACATGTTTTAGCAGCACAATGAAATAGTACACTCAGGAAAAAAATTCATCATATTGATGAAATTGTTGCATAAATCATTTGTCATCAACTATTCATCATATTTATGAAGTTTTCATAAAAATGACGAAGAGTTTCTTAAAAATGTATGACAAAAGTTTCATACCCATTTTTGTAATTTATAAAAAAATTTTGAGAAAATTTCTAAAAATGTGTATAAAAATTTATGAAAATTTTTCATAATAGTTATGAAACGTTTCTTAATATTTATGAAACATTTCATAGAAACTTATGAAATAGCTTCATCCTATTTATGAAATGTTTCATAACATTTGTGAAGCTTTCATAAAAAGTTATGAAATTCTATCATCATATTTATGAAACATTTCATAAATATGAAGAAGATTACCATCAATTTGCTATTTTGCAAACAGCTTCATCATATTTATGAAGTGTTACATTAGACGAAAATCAATGAAGTTTTTCTGCATTGAAATACTTTATAAATATGATGAAGCTTTTTTCCTGAGAGTAGTAGCATGTGTGAAGGATCTTGTTTAGGGTTTCATTTAAAATGTTTCGTATCTAGTTGCTGTTTTTCGCTGTTTGCCTTTTTATAAGAACGTGCCTCGTTTCCAATTGAGTTAAAGTTAATGTCATGGTTGTTAAAAATATATATTTTTTTTAATGTGGTGGTGTTGGTGATGTGATGGTGAAGTTTATAACAAAAATATAACAACAGTAGCAACCACACATCAACAAAACATCACTTGACTGCTAGTAATTAAAAAAAAAAAAACAAATACTACAATTTTCGCCACGTTTTTACTATAAACTATTTATTTTTAAAATTTTAACCAAATAAAATATTCTCTTAATTTTTGTTTTAATTTAATTTTTAATTTTTTAATTTAATTTAATTTAATTTATTTATTCATTTCAATAACCTAGCCTGAAGGCCATAATCGGTTACAAATTTCTACTAAATTATACAAAGTAAACAATAAAATTTGATATACATAAATAAAATAATAAGAAAGAGATAATAATTAAAATACAATATTATTAAAAATAAACAAGAAATATAAAAAAAAGGAGTGATAATAGTTTATTTATTTATTAAGTCCCCAATGTTACGAAAAAAAAAAAAAAAAAAAACATGAACAAGCCTCAGTTAAAACAAAAACCCCCAAACCTAAAAAAATTAAGTGTCTCGTGAAAATAATAGAAAAATTTTCTTCCTATACGTATTAATAGAAAAATCGAACGATTTTAAAGTAAGTGGTAATTTGTTATACTCACGGGCAACTCTAACAAAAAAAGATCGCCCCAAAAGTGGTGTAAGTTTCGGAATAACCAATTGTCTATTCCTAGTAGATCTACCAAATTTAAAAAAATTATACAAAAATTTCGGGGTTTGCAATTATATATTTTAAAAAAATGTAAAATACACCTAATTTGAACAAAATTATCGAACGAACATCCCAAAAATTTTAAAACATAAGACGAAATGTGATGACGCAATCTAAGAGAGTATAAATATCTCATGACACGATTAAAAGCCAATCTTAGCTTCTTCATCACATAACCTAAAGCTCCAGAGTACACTTCTAAGCAATATAAAAATATTGGCATAATCAACCCATGAACAACCTTAAGCTTGACATTAAATGGTAGTATAACATCCAAGCTATACAACTTTCTCAAAGTAAAATTAACTTTAGAAACAACCGCATTGACATGATCCTGAAAACTTAACTTGGAATCTATAGTCACACCAAGACATTTAAATTTTTCTACAAATTCAACTGCATTACCATCTAAATTAATAGTAAAGTTATAAATATCACTATCACCAAATAACATAGCCTTAGATTTACTATAATTAACATAAAGATAATTCGAAGACATCCAATTGCCAAGTAAATTAGCAGTATAATCAATCATATTCTGCATTACATCAGGGAATTGCCTATCTCCCTTAAATAGAATCTGAACGTCATCTACAAACGCAAAAGGAAAGCACATATTGTTAGACAAAATATCAAAAAGATCATTAATAAACATAATAAAAAGTAGAGGCCCAAGAACAGATCCTTGGGGAACACCACTAAAACAGGAAGCATTCCAGAACAAGTGCCATTACTGAACACATATTGCATTCTATCTAATAGATAAGAAGAAATTAATTTGCATGCAGATCCAGAAAGATTAAAGAGCCTATTCAGCTTTTGAACCAAAAGAGAATGATTAACCTTATCAAAAGCTTTTGCCAAGTCCAACGACAATAAAACACAAACCCCATTATCCGCAACCATCTGCCTAATGTTGTCTGTCAAACCAATAAGCAATGATGTAGTACTACGATTACATCTAAAGCCAGATTGACAATCATGCAACAAAAGTTGATTATTAACGTGTTCCATCAATTGATCCTTCATGAGGAATTCAACCATTTTTGACAAAATGGGTAAAATAGAGATTGGTCGTAAATTATCAGTACCACCACTCCCACTATTTTTCCCTATAGGAACAATCTTAGCAATTTTCCACAACAACGGAAAAACCGATGTTGTCAAAATAGTATTAACAAGATGTAAAATGTAATCACATATAAACGGAATCAACAACTTGATGAACTTAAGCGCAAAGCCATCGTAACCAGCAGCTTTTGACTTAATCATGTTAAAAGCTAAAACCATTTCAAACCTATCCACTGATCTAAAAGAAAAACCACAATTATCTACAAAAGGAGTATCCTCAACAATATTACTATTCACAGTTTGATTCATATAAAATAAATTGTTCAAGTTATCAGGATGAACTGCTTCAAAATTGTCCTTATCGTTAACTGCTCCTTTCCTATTCAAAATTGACCATATCTCCTTATTAGTCTTATTTTGAAAAATTAGTTCATGAGCTTCCCTTTTCTTTTTACGAATTACGTTCTTTGCACGATTTCTGCACCGGCAAAAAACTCTCCAATTGTCATCGCTTCTATCATTTAAATAAGTGCTATATGCAAGATCCCTAAGTGATTGATAGTATTGTATCTCAGGGGCTTTGAACCAGCTGTCGCAACAATCACGAATTAAACGCCTCTTAAAAGGGACAATACTATGTAAAAATTGCATATTATTGTTTAAAATTAGCAACTGTTCATCTACATTATTAGTCAAAAACATATCACTAAAATTACACTCCATTACCGCAGCTTCCAAAGAGGAACTATTAACCGCATCATAATCAAAGAACTCATAAAATTGTCTAATAACCGGTTGCAAAAATTCAACTGATATAAAGATAAATGAGTGACGAGTAATGCCAGGACATTGAAATTGGTTAGAGCACTTAATTAACTCAGGACACGAAACCAAAAAATAGTCTAGCAGGGAAGTCGAACCACGAGCAATATGCGTGGGCATAGAGTTGTGAACAAGAGATAGATTGAGTCTACTACAGATGTCTCTCACATTTGAACACTTCGATTGATTAAAAAGACTGTTATTAAAATCTCCCATAATTACAACGTTCGCATACTGAACAACCAAATCTGATATTTCACTTTCAAAACTTTTAAAATCCCCACGAGGCAAGTATGCAACTCCAACCAAAATTTTAACGTTATTAAAAACTAATTCTACAAACAAGCATTCAGCAACTGTATAGTTTAGCCCAATATGCACTACCTTTTGTTCTATATTTTCAGAAATAAATAGAGCAACACCACCTGCATTGCCACACGGCCGATCATTCCTGTGACATACATACCCAGGTATATTAACGACGTTGGTAGAGATTGAATGTTTCATCCATGTCTCACTAAAACCAACAACCTGCAAGAAACCACCATCCAACAAGTTCTTAATTTCACTAAATTTAGAAGAATTAGGTTTTAAATTAAAGCTTGTACAGTTTAAGAGACCAAAATTAAGGTTTTGTTTTAAATTAAATAGTTGGGATTGTAAAAAACTATTATCACTAATAACATTTCCAAGATTTTGTCTTAAATCCATTTCATAAATAAACAAATGGCAGAATATAACAATTTCCGTAAACATGTTATAAGAAAATAATAAAAAGAATAAACAAAATAAATAAGTAACAAAAAGGGTTACACAAGTATTAAAGAAAGTATTAATAAATATTTAACATTTTCCTCATATAAAATAAGTAAAATATATGCAAGAATAAATAACAAGATATGTTATCAACCATTTAGCATAAAAAAGTCAGAACAATGTTATTTATCCTCCTCACCTACCCAGTGCTACCTTGAACACCAAAAAAATTAAATAACAAAAATTTAAGGAAATAATTTGAAATTCTCACAACCTTCTCTATTCACATGACCGCCATGTTCAAGCATTAAATAAAAAATATGACTTAATTACATCAAAAATCAAAGCTAATACAAATTTGAAATATACTACTACTGTACAAAATCCTTGAGAATAATTAAATTGTTACAACAATTAATTTAATATAATATAATTTAAAATAATATAATATAAAGTACTCAGGCACTCAAACCACATCCAGGACCAGCACTTTGTGGAGAGGCAAAGGATATATCACTTAAATCAGCCAGACCATCACGCAAACTAACACATTGCTCACACGTAAATATATTGACCGTACCATCCATCATTGTAATTTTTGCTTTCGGGACATCATAATTCAAAAATTTGTATCTTACAATCTTCCCATAATTTTTAAGCGTACGGCAAACAGCAATTAACCTTTTAGCAGCATCAGTTAAGTTATCGTGCAGCATAATTTTGCTCTGATTATTGTTATCAACGTTTCGAACTACATCTTTTAACAGTATATTACGACTTTTGTTATAATTGATCATTAACGAGTCTCTGATCTGTACAGAATTAAATTTAACGAGTACAGCCTTCCCTCTCGCAAAATAAGTACAATGCTGAATATCCGAACTTGTTATACAAACTTTGCACATAGATGCAATTTTTAAAATAGGCTCCCGCAAGTCCAATATTTTATTAGGCAATCCTCTGATGATAATGTCCGCTCTATTCAAGCGCCTTTGAAGAATGCTATTTTGAATTTCCAAGCTAGCTATTCTTCCACTAGCAACATTATCCACTACATTGACGACATCAAAACAATGCTTTAAATCTGTTTTGATTACCTCTACATCTTTGGCTGATTCAGCAGTATTGATATTTGAAAGCTGGTCAAGTTTTTCCTGTACTAGTCGGAGACCACTTTCAAGTTGTTCATCAAGAATACGCTTATTTTCTTGTAGCTTGTCATCCAATTTTTTTTCCAATAAAACCGTAAGCTCAGTAAAACCATTCCGCAACTCCTCTTGAACATTGCAAAATTTAGGAACTCTGGAGCAATAATCACAAATGTATTTAAAAACTTTATTCTTTGTTAAAATACTGTGCTGTTCTGTAGTCACGTTGGCACAATCAATGTGAAAATATTCACTACAATAAGCACACGGGATGCTTCTTTGCGTTTTTGTAACATTTTTTTTTTGCAACCAGGGCATTTAAAAACATCATTTTGAGGAGACATTGTTAGACAATAAAGCAACAACAACTATGAGCCCTTATAAACAAACAGCCAATATGATAGTCAACGACGTCACAGAAAGAAAATAATATGGAACCAGATCGGAAGAGCCAATAAGCATACAAATTTGTGCTGGTTATGTA
Organism: Delia radicum; assembly: GCA_021234595.1. Taxonomy (NCBI): domain Eukaryota; kingdom Metazoa; phylum Arthropoda; class Insecta; order Diptera; family Anthomyiidae; genus Delia; species Delia radicum. The sequence continues at coordinate 293,637,431 of CM037851.1, read as the reverse complement.
TTCGAAATCAAGTTTGTTAAAAATTGATTATTAAAAACAATTAAATTCAATAGTTTAATTTTCAATAGGTGAGGCAAAGTAAACAACAATAATCAAAACAAACAGCTCTACCAATAAGTGCTTATTGTATTTTTGGTTTGTTATATTTCAACAACCAAAATAAAATTTAATTGATTTATTCACTTCTTGAATATTTTTAGATAAATTTTTAAATGTAAAAACCACAAAATTTATTTATTTTTATATTTTTTATTAATTTTCTTAATAACACAAAAATTTACGCTTTATTCTTCCATGGCAGCGTTGCCAGAATTTTCCGGGTTAATACATTTTTGTTTGTGTTAAAAAATAATCAGTTAATCAAAAGACTTAGGAAACGAACCTGCTTTGTTTACAAACCTGAGTTTTTGAAATGTGTTTAGATGTTTTTCATCTTCCTGCAGGAATTAAAATTTTTGCCTATACACGATGATCCTAATTCCTCATTAACACTATTGCCGAAAACTGATTAAACATTTTATGATATTTGATAAGTAAATACAAGCAGTTTACAAAAGCATCTAGTTTCTGGTTCTAGTCTGAATGCAATTTAATCCCTTTCTCTGAATTAGTAAATATGGTAAATATTTTAAATCCTTTTTAAACTTCCAATTTAATTATATGTAACTAAAGGGTCCGCCATCTAACTTTTTTTTTCAACTAGTGCTTATTTCGTGAATGGTAACACTTAGCTCATGTCTGATTTGACAGATAATTAGTTTTATCTTTCCCCTGAACGAATATGGTTGTGTATACGCTTGAACAACGCTGGGAAATATTGCGACATTACTTTGAAAATCATGGTAATGTTGCAGAATGTGTGCGAAAATTCAAATCAGCCGCAGAACTGATGTCGTTTGGCCACCTCGATTTGACACCGTTGGACTATTATTTGTGGGGTGCCGTCAAGATAAGTGTTACGCCAACAAGCCAGAGACAAAAGGACGCTTTAAAGGACAATATTCGTGAAGCCATTTGTGAAATACAGCTGCACACAATCGATAATGTGCTTAAAATTGGACCGATCGTGTAGGCTACTGCATGGCCAGCCGAGGCAGCCATTTGAATGAATGTATTTGCCATTATTAACTGGAAGGATTGTACTTTCAAATAAAAAAAGAAATTTGAGAAAATATTCAGTAGTTTTTTTTCATAGCATTTTAAAAAAAAAAAAAAAGTTATTTGGCGCACCCTTTATTTGCGATCAGGGCAGACGATAACCCGTGAGTTTTGTTCAATAAATTTTTTTGTTGAAAAATAAAGATTTAATTATATGTACAATTTTTTAATTGCAATTGCTTGAGAAAAGGTTTCAGTACAATATGAAACTAACACTATTACAATTTTTGGTTTTTAATTATTTTTTTTTAAAGAAAAGCGACACTCAGGAATTTCTTCTTATTTATTAATGTGTTGCTTTCTTTGGAAAGGGAATAGTAGAGAGATTGAAGGTGTGGAAGATGAACATGGCAACAGACATGGCAACAATGTAATTGCGCGAGATGATAAGTCTTGGAACAGTTGTTGCTCGTCTTTTAAAATTAGTTAAGTCTACACTCAGGAAAAAGCTTTATCATACATTTTTATGAGAAACTTCATAAATATGATGAAGAACTTCATTGATATTCGCCTAAGAAAACATTTCATAAATATGATGAAGCTGTTTCATGAAAGGGAAAACTGATGACTTACTTCTTCTATGAGGACTGTTTCATAAACGTTTCATATTATATAAAAAAAAATGTATTTAAAATAAAGAACACATCAAATAATATATTAATGATGCTTTAGAATTTTAAATAATTTCTGGCAGTTGCTGAGTTTAAAAAATTCATAAGATAATACCGATTCCAAAAGGAATCAATAGTTGTACGTCCGATATGTATAGACCAATTTCTATTTTGTCTAGCATTGATAATGTGTTCGAAAGAATCTTACACAGTCAAATTTCTACTTTTATGAAAACCCATAATTTGCTAAATGATTTTCAATATGGATTCCGGAAAGCGTGTGGTACGGAGAAAGCTGCCGTAAATGTCGTTAATTTTATTTGTAAAGGTCTAGATGATGAACATTGTGGCGTGGCAGGTTTATTTTACGATTTTACAAGGCATTTGATTTAATTGATCATGACATCTTGTTACAAAAACTTGAGTGTTATGGTATATGTGGTAGAGAACTATCTCTTTTGGGAAGTTATTTGAGAAATCGCAAGCAATTTGTCCAGATTGGTGCTAGTAAAAGTTCATTTTGTGAAGTTGAACATGGAGTACCGCAAGGCAGCGTAATTAGACCTTTATTGTTCACTATTTATCTTAATGACTTGAAAAATCTTGAACTTACTGGTAAAATTTTTATATATGCAGATGACATTAGTTTATTTTACCCTTACAAGCATGAAACAGTAGCTAAAGTGTATATTGAACTAGACGCGGCATTAATATCAGAGTTTACGATAATAAATAAACTTTTTTTTAAATGCTAACAAAACTCGATTGATGAGATTTAAACCATATTCGGATCAGACCAATTTTAGTATTTTTGTAGATGGAAAAGAAATCATGGAAGTCAGTTCTATTAAGTAAAGGAATCTTGCTTGGAGTCAACATATCCAGAATGTTAAGATAAAAACAGCCCAAACTGTTGGTTTTCTATACAAGTTTAAAAACAAATTTGATAAAAACACGAAATTATTAATTTATAATGCACTAGTTCAAAGCCACTTTAATTATTTAGCTATTTTGTATGGTTATAAAAAAAGTTCTGAGTTAAAAGGGTTGCAACGTATGAAAAATAAAGCTTTAAAAGTGGTAGCTAATCTTCCCATCACACATTCAACTTTAACATTATATACCGACGTTTTTAAAACTGTATTACCTATCTATGACATTGAAATACAAAATGAAATTACTAATGTATGTTTTTAAGTGTCATTTGGTCATCATACCATACATTTTTCGAGTTATCAGCACTCGCTCAATACAAGGATTAATATGAATTTAGCAGGAGCATGGTGTAGGCTAGAAACAACGAAGCAACGTATTGAGTACATGGGTAGTCGTGAATATAATAATTTACCGCCAAATTTGAAAAATATAAATAGCATTTCTTTATTCAAAACAAGTTTAAAGAATTTTTTACATCAAAACATAGAGGAACTTCTAATGTAATTATAATTTATATTGAATGTTAAAATATTATTTTTAATTTTGTTTTCTTTTTATTTAAAAATTTTTTTTTTTGTATTATTGTTATTATTTAGTTATGCTTAACTAGGAAACTCGCCTCTAAAAATTGTAATGCATTTTGTTTGTTAAAAATAAAAATATGACCTTTTAACTTGTCTTAAATTAACCAAAGTTTAAGGATTAACCATTGTTATGAATGTCAAGTTTATATGAAGATATCTATGGTTTAAGTTAAAAAGTTACTAGCCCTAAATTGCAAATGATATTTTCTAAATTTCAAATATAAATAAAAATTTCTAGGAAAAGCTATTTTTGTGTTCACAAAGTTTATTAAACCTTTTTATGAAATGATGGAGGTCCATGAAATATTTGTCATTAACTTCTATGAAACTTTTGATCATATATATGAACACCTCATAACTATGATGAATAATTGATGACAAACGCTTTACGAAACCATATCATCAATATGATGAATCTTCTATCACTGAGAATACTTTAACCCATTGAGACCCAAGTTGCATGCAAAAAGTTCTTGATTTTTCAATTTAAGCGTAAAATAATTTTTAAAGTATTAAACTTTCGTATATATATTTCATGTAATATACTTTAGTTAAAAATATAAAAGGACTTTTTTCATCTCAATAAATCTATTACTATTGAAAATATTTAATAGACAACAGCAGAGTTACAATTGTGAGTGTGGGTCTCAAAGGTTTAAACAAAATTTTAACAAATTTGTACTAGATGTCCAACAAATTTTTCTAGAAATAAAAATCTAGCAAATATTTTTATTTATACTTAAAGCTACTGCATCTTTTCTTTTTTTTTTAGCGAGATCTTAAAAATTATGCATGACAAAAAAAGCCATGTTTAACACAAAAAATTTTAAATTGTTTATGGTTATAAATCAGTGTTGTGTATAAGAATGACTAGCAAAAAAAAATGAATAACCAGAAAGAATAAAAATCAGTATTACATATTATACTCTAACACACAAAAAAAAAAAACGAAATCATCTTGAACAAATTTTTTTGTATAACGAATAAATACTACATGCAGTCAAATATTTTATAACAATTGGTGTTGAAGTTTAACCCTTGTTGTAAGAAACCTGAAGAAGAAAAAAATACTTAAAAGACCAAAACGAAACGTAGTAGTTTTAGCTTAACAAACAACAGAGGCAACAATCATGTTGTTTAGCTCGTTATCAAGTCAAAATAATCATCTTTGCTATTGTTATAAAAACAGAAAACAGAAGTCTTCTTCTGCAAACACCTCTTGAAAATTTCTGATTTTTCTTTGCTTCTTCTTCATCTGATGGCATTATGCTTAAAGCACTTTATGCTCATAGTAGCCTTAACAATCACAAATTTCTTTACATTTATATGTTAACTTCAGGATATAATAAACATTAATATAATTTGCAAAAAGGCTGAAAGTGAAGTAGATGAAAATAACATAAATGTGCATCATCACCGTCACCTTCGTTTACACAGTTGCAACAAAAAAAAAAAAAAACATTGCTGCTAACAATCACCATCATCATCGTCATCTTCATTATAATCATTGTGCTTAAATGCGGATGATGATCAGAATGATGGTCATTGTTAACTGAAGGAGCAAAACGAAATTTTTGTAGAAAAAAAAAACAAAGTGTGAGCAAGTGCATGTACAAATGGCACATGATTTCAACATTATAATAGAATATTTCCATTTAATTTCAACGACTAATTTTTCGATAGTCTGCGATTTCAATAAAATTTAATGAGTATGTTTGGCAGTTAACGCATATTTCTTCAATTAAAACAAAAGACTTAAGACACAAACTTGAAAATTATTAGTCTAAAAGTACAGAGTAAACCTCTGTTAATTAACTGAAAGTTTTTTTTTTTTTAATAAATTTGTATAAATTTGCATAAATAAGAGGAGAAATAATAAAAAGTTTTTAAACATCACATATATTTAGTTAGAATATTATTCTTCCTCAAGTCCTAAAATCTAATATGATATTGTCATATTAGATTTTGTTTGTTACTTTTCAAAAAGTTTAATAATTTTTATGATAGACAATACATCTGTTTCATTGGCATCAACCAAAACTTCTGATGTCTGCAATAGAAAAAGATAATTGGCTTAACTCAAACCAAGACATTACCTACAAGCTTCCTGTAATTCAAGATATTCCCGACTCTCAGGGAACTTTTTTTATTTTTATTTTATTTAAGTCTATTGAAATTCAATCCTTACAGACTAATGCTTTTGCTGTAAATATTTGTAACATGTATTCTTAAGTGAAAAAACAGTAATTTCTTGAAGAAATTTCTGTTCTGACTACAATTGTAGTTCATTGAAAAAAAAACAAACCACATCAAATTACTGTATTAAGATTTTAAATTAATTTTATACAGTAGATTTTGTTTTATTTAAAAAAATAAAATAAATATATATTTATTTATTCCTTATAATCCCTTATAAGGATGCAGGTTGTAATGCGGAATGTTTCATATCGGGGATTATAAACGATCTGTACCAGTTTTCCCGAGTGATTTCCGATTGCGTTTGTTTTTTTCGAGTATGTTATAAAAAATAGTCATTTAACTGTTTCTGAAGAGCTAGCACGTCGAGCGTTAAAAAAAGTAAAATTTTAATATGTCTACAATTTTAACATCAAAATATTAATGTCTTTAGCATTTTATGTAAATAAATTATATTATACTCATATTATTACTTTTAATCATAATAAAGTAGACATGAAATATGATTTTACTGAAAGCCTTGAAATCACAGCTTTTTATAAGCGCTAAAATCAGCGCTTATTTTGCATGTATGCAGCGTTGTTTACTGGATATATGGTTTATTTTTACTACAATTGTGGTTCATTTTTTGAACAGTAAAAATCAAATGACAATATAAGTTGAACTGACTGAAATGTAGGTTGTTCTTTCTTCAAGTGAAATTTCATGTGTTTTTAACTATATATACAGTGGTCTTAAGCAAGTATGATGAAGAACTAAGATGCCCAGAAATGTGAGGGACGCGTACCTGATCGTGACATTGCCCCAACACCCCATCGTGCCATCGCGCACAAAGGCAGTTATGTAGGTGGTCAAATTTTAAGACTGTGGTTTTATTCTTCCACTGTTAATATAATTTATTTATTTATTTTTTAGTAATTTTTAAGCTATATTAATTTATAATAGAAATATAATAGAAAAAAACAATGATTTTTAAACTCTATTGAAAATTAATTGGCCAATCTTAGTGTAGTTTGGAAATGCTGTTATTTTACCGATTTTTTTAATCAAAATTTTACTAATATTTTCAATTAAAAATTTAACCAATATAAACTATTTTCAAAATTACTAAAAATAAATAAATAAATAATATTAATAATGACTGAATAAAACCACAGTCTTAAAATTTGTCCGCCTACATAACTGCCTTTGTGCGCGATGACACGATGGGATGTTGGTGCGATGGCACGATCAGGGGCGCTTCGTGCACAGTTCTGTGCATCCTAAGTCTAAGGGGTCCGCCAAATAACTTTTTTTTTTGAACTTCTAAACCAATTGGACTTTGTATGGCGTCATACCAAGGTCTTTATGCAAAATTCGTCTCAATGATGTCTCCGAAATGTTCAATTGTTAAGAACGACGGAGAATTGATGTTGATGGCGCTTCACGCACACTTTCTGCCACAGCAGCAATATTCTCGGGTGTACGCACTGTTCTTGGCTTTTCACGCTTTGGTTTATCGATGAGGATGCCAGTTTCTTTCACTTTTTTCACAAGATAACGAACATACGGACCCATATTCGTTCAGCGGAAGGATAAAACTAATTATCTGTCAAATCAGACATGAGTTAAGTGTTACCATTCACGAAATAAGCACTAGTTGAAAAAAAACGTTAGATGGCGGACCCTTTACTAAGCATTTCCATTTTATTTCAATGGCTACATTTCCATAGTCTCCGAATTTGATAACATTTTATAAGGATACCCAAAAAAAAGATTGGTTGGAATTCGGTCAAAATCTTTAACATTTGTTTGATAGAACAGTATTTCATCTGGAATTGCCTATAATCGATTAATAAAGTAAAAATACTGTACTGGTAATTAAAAAGATGAAACAGGAACTAAAATCAAGCCTACCATGCAATTATTCGTACTTCCAATCAACTTTTCAAATAAAAGTAGAAAGAAACATTTTTTTAGTGAAATGGTTGCAAAAAAATTGGTACCAGCTAACAAATTTATTAAACAGTTGTCGATATTCAAAATTAGTAACTGCAAATACGGGTTTCCCAATCAAATATATAATTAAATTAGAGTTTTGGTAAACCAACCGAATTGTATATTGTATTGATTCTGTCGGTATCTCATGTCAAATGTTGAAACAAATACAATTAAACATTTTCAGCAATTCTTATGGTTGATAGAAAAATTACAGATATAAAAAAGTACTAACTTTTATTATTTCTCTCTGAAATTTTTGTCAGAGATGTACACTCACAATATTTTTTTCCGTAAAAACAATTGTATATTTTAGTTTATTTTCAACTGTTGAAAAAATTAATTGACAAAATCGGTGAAAAACAATAGATTGTTTTGGTTTATTTCAATACTTAATATAATAAAACAACTTTTTGTTTTTAAATAGAAAATTGTAACTGCATATTTTAAATATTACCGAAAGTCCGTTTATTTGGTTTATTGAATAACAGACATAAAGTTAAAAAATATATTTCTTTGGTAATTTTACTGTATATTCCATTGAAACAACCCAGCCAGAAAAATACGAACGGCAAAGCGTTGGCCCAGTGCTTTCAACGGTGGTATGAGCGTTGGCAGAGCGTTGTATATCTAAAGATTTAAGTGCTTTGCCAACCCCAAAATGATAACACCGGGCAGGGCTTGGCCGTTCCTGTTTTAAAACGTTGGCAAAGCACTGGAAATGAGCGCTTTGCCAGTACCAAAACCATAATTTTTAAAACGTTGGAAAAGCATTGGTAGAACACCCAACAAAGTGCCTTTTTAATAATATAATAAGTGCTTTGCCAACCCCAAAATGATAGCACCGGGCAGGGCTTGGCCGTTTCCTTTTTAAAACGTTGGCAAAGCACTGGCAATAAGCGCTTTGCCAGTACCGACACCAAAAAACGACCAACAAAGTCCTACTTAGTAATTCACTTCAGTAAAAGAATTATATTATTTCTTATTGAATGATTTTGGTAATTTAAACAGAAATAACAATAGGCTTGCTGCAGCTAAGTTAATTACAAAATAACTGAAAATTTGTTTTATCAAATTATTTTTGTGATAAGTTAGCACGATTTTTTACTACAATTTTATTAAAGAAAGAAATTTGAAAATAAATTTTTTAAGTAAAATTTTAGTACAAAAACTATACTTTGTGCTGTCTATAATAGGAGACCTTAACTTTCTTAACTTTAAATCATAAATTGCAATTTAGTTTTGAATTTTTCCACTTGTTGTGAACAAGGGATGTGTCACTGTTTTTTATTAAGTTAACGGTTGTAAATTTTGTTAATAATTACTGGCAATGCAATTTTGCCAATGTTGGGAAAGCGTTCTAAGTCAGTACTGTGGCAGTCCTTTTTTATTTTTACGGTTGTAAATTTTGTAAGTAAGTACTGGCAAAGCACTTTTAACGAACGTTGGCAGAGTGTTCTAAGCCAGAGCTGTGCCAGTGCTTTTATTATTTGTACTGTTGTAAATTTTGTTAATTAAGCACTGGCAAAGCACATTTTACTAACGTTGGCAGAGCGTTGGAAATTAGTGCTTTGCCAGCACTTTATTTGTTGGATCATTGGCAAATAGTGCTCTGCCAGTGCTTGATTTTTCAGACCATTGGCCATTTCTGGCTGGGAACTTTACCGAATAAATTTTCAATCAAATGTTCATGTCAGTGTAGCTATGAACAGCTTTCCATCAAAAAGTAGTATTTAAGAAAATGGTTTTT
>CM037851.1:293605551-293628119 GCA_021234595.1 Delia radicum | reverse complement strand
GAACCATATAAATGAAGTTCAGATACTTTTTCGCCTAATTTCGCTTTTTCCAAAAAGCGAAAATCGCGATATCTTCTTAAATGGGATGCAGAGAAAAAAAAAATAGTTTTTCGAGCGTGGTTATATATTGGTAAAAGAAATATTTTTTGTCCAAAACTTCTCTTTTATATGCTTTAGTTTCCAAAATGCAACCTAAAATATGTTGGCTCATATCACCTAAATTAAATAAAAACAGTTTTTGTGGAAGAAATTTATGATTTGTTTTTCGAGTGGAGCACATGGTATGAATTTCGTTGTAAAACACCGTTTGCCAGTTAGAGAGTTAAATAACCGATGCAAGTAGTAAAAATTATAGAAAGTCCTTTAAAACAACCTTTAATATTTAACTAACACAATGTAAAAAAACGAGTTTTTCTTTTGTTTTTGAAATTATTTTTTTTTGATTACAAAACGGAACACATACACAAGCCAAAGTTTGTATTTGTTTATATGTTTGTTACGTTGGTATGTTGAAATTTCTTGTAAATTCAATTGAAATTATTTTGTAAAAAATATTATGGGAATTATTGGACTGTTTCTGTTGAAATAGAAAAACTTAAAATTAACTGCAAATATTTAACTACTACCGCAAGAAAATATTTCTTAAGTTTGTTTTTTAAACTACCGGTAGAAAAAGTTGAAAAAAATATTTCTAAAGATTTTAATTGATTTTTTATTTGAAAAGTATTTTTACGTTAAACTTGAGTCGGTAACAGAAAATATATTGAAAGTTTATATATGCATGGAGTAAACTTCATTCAAAACGATAATTAAAGAAATCATATACGTCACGTTCAGCGGAAATGCACAGTGCAGTTTTACGAACTTAAGAGCAAAACTTCTCAATTATATTTTCATTTTTTCAAACTTTTTAAAACAGGTTTCAGTATTGTATTGTAGTTATCTGATAAAAAGTTAAACAAATTTAAAAGGACATCTTTGGAACAATTTGCGTAATATTTAATATAAATATTTTTATAAAAAAAATCGTTTGAGTTCGTATTTTGGTAATTTTTTAATTCGGCTATTGTATGTATTACATATCAAGTTGACGTTTTCATTAAAAAAAAACCACAAAGGTTGGTGAGTTTGGTTTGGTTTTTTAAAATTTTAGGAACTTTTTTTATAATAATGCTTTAAAGCTTTACATATTCTAAAAAATTCTAAATGACAAAACCGTACCTCCTAACACTAGTGCAGAATCTTGAATATTTAATTTTCCTGTGGTGCTTAAGTATCTTCAATTAAAATCGAACTTAATTCTTCTAAACTAAAGTTTCCATAATGAAAATAATATTGGCCTTCCAAATATTAACATTATTAATTATTAATAATAATTTATTTATATTATTTTAATATTATAATATTTATATTATATTATTTATGTTATTAATTAATTAATAAATGTCAAGATCTTATTAAGTTCCATCTAAAGCTTTAACATTTTTTTGATTCGCGTTCTTAATTTAAACATTTTAATTGAATTTTGGCCGCCACTTTGTAAAACAAATATATTTTTTTATTATATTTCGCGGATCCACATAGTCTAAGTCTTTAAGTTTGGGTTTTAATGCTCATAATAATCCAAGCATAGAAATACGAAGTTATTATCAAAACTACAAAAACTTTCGTAAAATGTAAAAATGTTTGTTTATTTTACAAAAAATTTGTTTATAATGACATTTTTTTCGTAATTTTACGCATGGATAATTATCAGTGTATAAATTGTACCGGGGTATTTACAATATTGCTATTTACACAAATAGTTTTTTACAATTATATTTTGTATGACTATGTTCTCTTTGTATACACAAATTTAAACTAATTTCATCATGTAATGTACCGAAATAAATTTATATCTCTTGCATTAATTTGTTTGTGCACGTCGTTTTTCCGCAAAAGTGTCAAATGGTATATAAAATTAAAAGGAAGTGCTTTAAGTATTATTTTAAGATGTAAAATATTTTAATTCATCAAGAAACACCTAAATAGCAACACTTCAAAAACGTTCTTATTTAATAGTAATCACCCCTTATAATAACACTGTGCTAGTTCAAAAACGTAACAAGCGGGGCACCCGGCGGGTAAAGCTAATTCGAGGTACGCTGAATCCAGTGGTGCTAACCGTTTTTTTAGGTTAGCTCTCGTTTAAAAAATAATTAAGATTGAAAATTATGGTTCCAAGTACCTAAAAAAAACAATTTTTTTAAGTTTTTTTTTACCATTTATTGATTTTAAATGTATGAAATTGAGAACATTTTATGAAACAACATCAACAATAAAACTATTTGCAACAAAATTTAATTGACTACAACAATTTTAAAGTGATTTATAATTTTTTTTTTTTAATAAATAAATTTTTCATGATTTTATCAATTTTCATTTCCTGATTCTTCTATATCATTATCTTCCTCTTGCAAATTCCAACAAATGTCACCTAAAAGTGAATATCGCATTCCGCCCATTTTCAGTTCGACTACCAATATTTGTAATTGATGGACTCGTACAAAATTTGAAGGCTATATAGCTAATATAGAACCCTAGATATTTAATATTAATATTAATTTTGTATATGAGCTTAATATTCACTTTGTATGGGAGCTGCCACGCCCACTGGTATGATCCCGCCCAATTTTCCCATGACTATTCATAATATAAACAACGTGCACAAATTTCTAAGACTCTGCCTATTATAGAACTGTAGATATATGATATTAAATATTTACTTTGTATGGGAGCTGACACGCCCACTGGTCCGATCACGCCCATTTTTCCCATGACTATTAACACTATCAAATAATCAACGTGCACAAATTTCTAAGACTAAGACTATTATAGTACTGTAGATATATGATATTAAATATTTACTTTGTATGGGAGGGAACCATAATTTTCAATCTTAATTATCTTTTAAACAAGAGCTAACCTAAAAAAACGGTTAGCACCATAGGATTCAGCGTACTCGAATTAGGTTTACCCACCGGGTGCCCCGTTTGTTACAAAAAAAAGTGTCCGATTCGAGCACAGTGTAATTTTTTGTTAAGTAAACACATGTTCATATAAAGTAAATACATATTCAGTGCAGCGTATGAGTGATATTATTATTATTATACATATGAAATATAACTCATACGCACTGTGGGCACTATTTGCAAGAGTATATGAGTTTTAAATTAATATATATGTACAGTAGAGGTCTGCTCAAATATATTTGGTAGCCAAATGATTGTGTGTGTGTTTTTGAAATGCATATCAAATGTGTAAAAAAATGAGAGCTAGTCATACACACTCAATCATTTTAAATGAGAGATCAACACAACACCGTTCATGTAAAAGTTAGCCACATACACTAACACTCATTGTGTGTGTGACTCAATTATGCTTCATTCTTTGACAAACTCAAATTCATACATCTTACAATAAAAAAAACCAGAGTAAAGTAAAAAATCACACTAATCATTCGTGTGTGTTATTGTCTTTCTTGTTTTGTTAAAATCGGAATTTCGCACACGCATGTGCTCAAGGCAAAAAAAAGAAAATACACTCAAAATATTATTATAGTAACTGACTGTGCTTTTGTAATTCGTAATTTATTTTTAAATGATTAAATTAAAATTACATAGTAATATGAATTTTCGATTACAGTTTATATATTTATTTAAAAACGTTTTGCTTAAAACAGATTTTTCTAAAAAAAAAAAAAAAATGATTAAAGCTACGATTCGAAACTAAGTGAATCTATTAACGTTTAAAAAATAAGTTTTTTGAGATAAATAAAAAGTTAAAAGATCGCGTTTTAAATAATTTAATTTATTTAAAATACAAACTATTTTGAGTGTACCTTAGTTTTTATTCTGTCTTTACTTATTTTGTGTTAATTTCCCTTCTTTATTACAAAAACACTTTATATATATAAATAGATGTCAGCGGACGATTCTGTAGCAGAGGTAGCAAGTGCCGATGCAAGTAGCTTTTTGTCAAACCAAACAATCAAATACGAAAATTCAGATATAGGAATTACAAAACGTTTTAAGGAAAAATTGTTGTATTATTTGGAAAATGTCGTATTAAACAACTTAACAATATTTCATAGAATTGGGCTATTTCTCTTCCCACCTTTGAATAAGTTGATTCAATTTAGCGAAGACGAGCAGACAGAAATCAGAAATGAGTGTAAACGAACAATGAGAAAGTTTTTGGAAGAAGATGTTGAACCACAAACTCAAAGCGGGGGCTTGTCAGAAGTATCTAATGAAAAAATAGAGCTAATTTCCGATTTTTTGCCACAAGCGCAATTAAACAACAGTATGGATGTTGTGGAAACAGAAATGTTTAAATACGAAGCTTTAACCATAAATTTTTATGACGGCTTCAACATTCTGCAATGGTGGGAAGCTAACAAACAACAATTTCCATTGCTATATAAACTAAGCTGCAAAATATTAGGTACGCCTGCAAGCAGTGCAGCTTCTGAAAGGGTTTTTAAGGCAGCACGTAATTTAATTACAGAAAAAGATGCCGTATTGCATCAAATGATGACACTGTAAATGAAATTATGTTTTTGCATTATAATATTCCAAAGCATGAATTAGAAACTGAAATAAGTGCACAAACGGATTAATTGTTTATTTCATGAGTGTATATTTTACAAAAATATTTTCGATGTTTTCCTCATGAAATATTTACTTCATTAAATATTTTATTTTTCTGTCTTATTTAAAAAAATTCTGATACAGTTCCTTCTTTCTTTTATCAATATATTGAATATATTTATATATTAATTTTATTTATTGAAAATACATTTAAATTGTTTAAATAAAATTTATTTTATTTAAAAACTATAAATCGGTTTTTGAGTATGTATTTTAATAAAGATTGACCTGCCAAAGTATACAAAAGTAGCCAGTTGTAAAATTGTTTAACTTTTTTACGATTAAATTCAGTAAATACAGTGATTTTTGTCAAATGTGTGACCTAATTAAAACAAAAAACTTAAAAAAATTAATAAAAATTTCATTTGTTAAAACATATATTTTAAACAACCACTTTTTGCTTCTAAAAAGTTGGTATCACTTTTTAATGCAATATCATTTTACTAATATTTTGTTTTCAATACAATAAAAAAAATTTCGAAAATACAAAACACATATTGTGTTGCCAAAACACAATATGTACATCGCTGTACAGAAGTATTTACTTGTAGAAATGAGCATATTTTTTCTTCATAGCTGTATCAAATATTTTTCTCACAACACTCACATAAATAACACAAGGCAACAATTTTGAAAAAATTTTAGGGGCTTTGAAAACCACTATACAATTTTGATGTATTGTGGTCCCAGTAGTACAAATATGGTTCAATTTTGAAATTCTATGGAGAGGTTTTTTTTTAAAAATTTTTAAGTAAAATTATAAATTTTTTTAGACGTTTCTCCACATAATTAATGATAACTAAAAAAAAATTAGTCCGATATTATTCAAATAAATTTAGAAAAACTGAAATTTACATAGCCTTTAATCCGTTAATATATTGCGTTTCAATCGGCTCAGTAGTTTCGGAGTTATAAAAATCATAAAAAATCGAAAACGGCAAAAATCGTTCAGATTTATTGCTTTATCGCAAAGCCACATGTAATAGGAACAAAATGAGATATCGATCATAAAAATCGATTGATTTTTTTCGAATTTATTCACAATTAAGTGAATTCGCTCATTTTCACCAAATTTTAGTTTTTTGTCTGATATACATAAAATTGAGTAGTTAATGTTCTTCTTTTGATTGATTGAATTTTGAAAACATTTTCCCCATGCTATGTACAAATTTTCACATCAAAAATACATTACATAGTAACATTCGTGTATTTTTTGGCAAAACCCTACCTAGAATATACTGATTCTATTCTTCGGAAAGACATTTGTGTTGAATGAGCTTAAATGTAAATAAATAAATAAATTAAATAGTAGAAAATTTATATTTTATTATTCACATTTATTATAATAAATAAAACAAGAAAATAAATAAATAAATATGTATTATAAACTACAAACTCTGAAATTTTCTTTTAGTCGATTTTCTACTATTGTTGAATAACGAAGTGTTACTCTGAATACTCCAGCAAAAATCAGCCATCATGTGTGCATCCCAGCGACCCTGGTATCGTTCCTCCATTGTCCGGATATCTTGGTGGAATCGTTCGCCCTGTTCTTCACTCAAGTCTCCTAGATTTTCAGGAAAACGATCTAAGTGACTGTGCAGGTAGTGTACTTTGATGCTCATGTTGCATCCAAGATTCTGGAAGTGAGTTAACATCTATTCAACGTGCGCAACGTAATCATCACCCTTGTTATTTCCTAAGAAATTTTGAATAACCCATACAAACGAATCCCATGCATTCTTCTCAATTTCTGACATTGAACTGCCAAATTCAGTATCGTTCACCAATTTGCGAATTTGTGGGCCATCAAATATGCCTGCTTTCAGCTTTTCCATACTTAGATTGGGAAACTTCCTTGAAATATACTGGAAACATTCACTATCTTTGTTAAGTGCTTTAACATATTGTTTCATCAGACCAAGTTTAATGTGAAGAGGGGGTAATATGATGCGATCTCGGGGCACTAGAGCCACATTTATAACATTTGGCGTACCTGGAACTAGTGTTTCCCTAGAAGGCCATTGTTTTCTCTTCCAATGTTCTGTTTTAGCTCTGCTGTCCCATAAACATATAAAACAAGGATATTTTGTAAAGCCGCTTTGTTGGCCTAAGAGGAAATTTACCATCTTAAGATCAACACAAATTACCCACTTATGTTCATCATACTTTATCTTCTTCATGACCAATGCAATTACAGAGTATTCTTCTTTTACTTTGGTTGAATGTGCGATCGGCAAGGAGTGAAATTTATTTCCATTATGCAAAAGGACACACTTCAAGCTGCGTTTTGATGAGTCGATATATAAACGCCATTCGTTTGAATCATATCTCTGTAAGCCGATGGCAGTCATCAAACCAGAAATATCTGTGCAGTACACAAAGTCATCCTCTTCAGCAAAATAATGAAGTAAGTCTTTTTCTCGAGTACGGTAATACGAAACTTTAGTTTCTTTAGTTATAAGACCTGTTTCTTTCATCCGGGACGCAAGTAATTCAGAAGATCTTTTCGACAATCCAAGGTCTCTAATTACATCATTAAGCTGATCTTGATTCCATGGTCTCGGCGAGAAATGTTGTGTGGGATGAACTCGTCATTTTCAGCTGTAGATGGTAGTGCTGGATCTGACATATCTGATTGGTAAGACATACTTGAGGTTGAGTGTCCTGGTGAAGATGAAAGCACATGACTACAGCTTGCACACCCCGATCTTGAGCATATTCTATTTCTTGTGAATGTAGAACTGCAAGTGTAAACCCATCAGCAGACCTCGTGGGGTAAGACCATCGCATATGTTTTCCAAAACCGCTTTTTGTACTTAAACAAAAATAACACTCGGATGCGTGGTTCGCTGTTTCTCTCCATAGCATAGGCTTCAAATTTCCAAGTGTCGTCTGTAAAATGAAAAAAAAAAATTGAAATCAGGAATATGAAGAATTCAAATTTTAATTAAGAAATATTGTAATTATAAAATATTCCAATCTATTAATTTATACTTACTTTACGTTAGAAGACTTCATAGATAAATTCAATCGACATGGAATGCATATAGTACTCGGTGTCCAATGCTGGTTCAAATTGTGCGGATAGATATTATAGCAATCTTGATATGACTTTTGCAATGAAGTTAAGAAGCACTTCCGTTTTTTCCCGGTGATATATTGGCCGCACACATAACAAAATAAATCTGGATCGTTTTTACATAAAAATGTTCTGGCTTTCTGGCTCATTTTTATTAATATTTGAAAATTGTTTTTAACTTCTAAGCTGTATGACTCTAATTTTTGTGTAGATATTAAATGATGTTTGCGTTATCGCAAACACTTCTTGAATGAAATAAAAAGGGTCAAGGAGATCTTATAAATACTGATACTATAATTTGGGATAACCCTTTGTGTGGATACAGTTTGTGTGTGCTGCAAATTTTTTATTATTCCCAAGAATCCTAAAAAACATTAAGGACTTTTATGAAAAAAAAAAATCATCCGTTACAGGTAGCTAATGGAAAATAAGAGTACTTCAGCGTACACGCACATTTATGAGCGTTTTATTACTATCCTTCCGCAATCGTAAAAATTAAACAATCTTTTGTTTATTACTTATTTTTTTTTAATTATTAGAATCATAAAAATGTCATAGAGGTTTTTCCCAAAGGGGTTTTGCCAAAATGCGTGTCGTAAAATGCACCTGAGTTTTTATGTTCTGCATTTTCATTATATAGTAGGTACAATTTTCTACAGTGCTTGTAAATATGCGATACCTTCAATTAATTGTAAATAAAAATGTAAAGCATGCATCGATTTTTATGATCCATATCTAGTTTAATTCGCATGATATGTAGCTTTACTACTAAAAAATAAAAAGTAATATTTTTTGCAGTTTTCGATTTTTTCCAGATTTTTGTTTTTCAAATTTTTTTTTTTTTAGCATTTTTTTTTTTTTTTTGCTAACAATTTGTTTCATAACTTTGAAACTATTGATCGCATTAAAAAAATTTGTACACGTTCTTTAAAGATATTGAAAACCTTAATTTTTGTAAATTTAATTTGACAAAATCGGGCTAGTTGTTTTTGAGTTATGACAACATAAGTGGAGAAATGTCTCAAAATATTGCCAATTTTACTTAAAAAAATTTTAAAAAAAAAATTATCCATAGAATTGAAAAATTTACCATTTTTGTACTTAGGCAGCCATGATGCATCAAATCTATATAGTGGTTAGTCAAGCCTTTTTTTGCTGTTGACCTGTGTAATCTGACATGGTCAGAAAAAATAATTGTTGTATATAGATATATTTTTTCCAAAGTTTGATCATTACCTGAACAACTAAAATATCATTACCCCTAAAAAACCGTTACCGATATAAAAGAAAATATCATTAGCCTTACCATTTATGATTTTTTATGATTTTTTGGTAACCATTCATAATTTTTGCAAAAAATATAACAAATTTGTGTTTTTATAAATAGAAACTCAAAGCAGTACAATAATAAACGATTAAACTATTAATAGCCACTTTAGCCTTTTAACCGACCCGAACAGCAGATTTATCAATTTAAGCGATTGTTCGAATAATGCTTTAGCCATTTAACCGTCTATGTTGAAAAATTGAAAACACTAATTAATAGTAAATACTATTTTCTGATTTTTTACTTTCTGAAAAAACGCAGATATACTATTTAAATATCAAATTTAAACTTAGCACATAAAGAAGTAAAGAAGATTTGAGATTAAAAAACACATTTTGGAAAAGTAAAACACAAGGGCCTCATCTTGCACAATCCTTTTGTATATAACACATGCAGATATGCATATAATTTGCACAAATACAAACTTATGTATGAGACAATTGTTAGCATTGCTGCTAGCCAGATGACATGAAAGTGGTTTAGGTGCAGCTTACCAGATACTTTTTGTCGTTATTCCCTAGCAAATCAAACAATATCCCCAAAAAATCCCCAATCAGAAACAATTTTTAACAAAATAGTAGAGTAAAAATTCTTTATTTAATTTGCACATATTTACTAGGCGTTCCAGACATTTTTTTTTATCGATATCATATGAAGGGCTTATTGTAAAAACTTGATAAGCCACATATATTGTTTTATGCATTTTCACTTTTTTCTAGGCATCCATTGATTGATATTTCATAGAAGCCTTGCTTAAATAATGATAACAAGTTCCTAGACAATAAATGTCCTGCAAAGTCATAGTTTATGCATTTTTTAAAACGTTAAAATTCATAAAACAAAAAAATAAAATGTTGCTTGTCAAGTTTTTACTATAAGTCCTTTAAATCAACAAATATCCTTTGGTTTTTAAATAACACAGTGCAGCATTTTTAAGGTCATCGTTTAGTTCCTCCTTCATACCCGTTTTTTTTTGAAGTGTATATCGAAACTAAAAAAAATCCGCAAAGGACTTGGCCAGATTACATCGAAAAATTTTTTTTTTTGACACCCTAAGTTTTTGCACCCAAACATGATTTTTTAAAAAAGGAAAATTTTTATGGAATCCATATATCATAAACCGTTCGGAATTTTGTTTTTATGTCTTTGGCAAAGTTGTAGATCCAAACCAAAGCAAAAAAAATTCTCATATGGACCGACCCAAAAAAATTGCATCCACTGCATCAAAATTGCAAAAAATTGGGAAAAAATGCTATTTTTTTATGATTCTGATTCTGATTTTGATGATCTTCGTGTTGCGGTTTTTAGGTGGAACTGGGTTTTTACAACACCTCATCTTCCTAAACAGGATTTTAAAATTGGATTTTAAAGTTTGGCTATTTCCATATTATCATAAAAAAATAGCATTTTTTCCCAATTTTTTTGCAATTTTGATGCAGTGGATGGAATTTTTTTGGGTCGGTCCATATGAGAATTTTTTTGCTTTGGTTTGGATCTACAACTTTGCCAAAGACATAAAAACAAAATTCCGAACGGTTTATGATATATGGATTCCATAAAAATTTTCCTTTTTTAAAAAAATCATGTTTGGGTGCAAAAACTTAGGGTGTCAAAAAAAAAAAATTTCGATGTAATCTGGCCAAGTCCTTTGCGGATTTTTTTTAGTTTCGATATACACTTCAAAAAAAACCGGGGTACGAAAGAGGAACCAATTTATGTGTTGCACTCTGTAATATATATATATATCATTGCAAACTACACCATTTTCAACTGCATTTCTGAAGTTATAAATTTTATTTCAGAAATTATCAATTGTATTCCCGAACAATCAATTGTGAACAAAGAAAAAATTGTGTGCTTTTTATTAACAAAATTTAAAATAATTTTTTGTTAATACGAGTATAAACTAAACTTTAAGTTTATAGAAATTTTGATAATCTGTATGAGTAATTTGTAAGTAAAAGAAGTTGTTGCATAAACAACTTTTATGAAAAAACAAATTTTTGAAAAATTTACGGTTTTTTATATATTTAAGTTAAAATTACTTAATTATTTTTAATTTGAGTTTTTGATCTTATTTTTTACATAGGCACAGAGAAATAAAGTGCCAACCGATTTGAAAAGTGTATTTTAATGGTAACAGCTTACGATAATTACATTAGATTTTTGAATATTAAATTCATTTGAATTAACCGAACTTTCTTGTTAAAACTAATTTTCAGTTGTATCAACCGACTGAAATTCCTTATAACCGAATTTGAGTCATAGTAACCGAATTTTAGTTGGCAATAGCTGAATTTTTCTCTGTGTGTATATTTTTCTCATTTTTTTGTACTAAATTTATGTATGTCGTATAAAAATGAAGTCCTATATGAAACTGTAAAACTCTGTCTTTCTATATCAAATTAGATATGTCTTTCTATATTAAAGTCCGAAAAAATTTTTATATAATTTAATACACCCAACTCTCTTTTTACATGGTAGATACGTTCCAACAAAAAACGTGTAAAAAAACGTTTAAAAAAAAGCACGAAGCCCATACTTAAATCAGGGATGTGTTCCAAAATTAAAAAAAAAACGCGTTAGATAAAAAAATTCCTATACGTTGTTCTAAAAACCGTGTAAAAAAATTAAACACGTGTTACATAAATTAAAAAAAATAAATTATTTCATATTTTTATTAAAAAAAGGTAACAGAAAACTTAAATCCATAAGTAAATATTGTACATGAAAAAAATTAACTTGAGAAATAAAAGAAAAAAGCTTTATTAGCAAATAGCATAACTGCTTAGTAATTAGCCATGTTTATTGCCAACTGGACTACTATTGCTTTCATCACTAGATACTCGTATATCTAACATATCTGAGGAGTTTGAATCCATTGATGAGTTCCGTTCCATAATAAGGTCGTCTGTAGTTGGTTTGGTTTTAGTTAGGAAGTCTGTAATCAAATGCTGGGTTTTTAGTTTTCGAGTTGCTTATGCAGTTCATGGTACCCAGCTGTACAAATCTGGAGGTTACGTTGAAATTTCAATGCATTTCAATATGCGTTGCCAAAACACAAATAAATAAAAAAAAATGCAGCAAATTTTGTCGTTTTATCAAATCTATATTTATAAAAATGCACACAAAGTATTTTACTAAGTAGACATTTGATGTAAGGCATCCTGAGAGTTTTTGATTTTTTTTAGTTTAAAATTATTTTGGATTCGTGTTAGAACAAATAAACCGTGTAAAAAAGAAGAGTTTGTCTTTTTTGTGCACCGTGTTATTTCAAAATCGTGTAAAAAAAGACCGTGCAAAAAAAGAGTTGGGTGTATATCATATCCGAATAACGTGATCCACCATTTTTCGGATCATAATATATCTCCCGTTATGTTAAATGTGATAGCATTATATATGGCAATTTATTATATATGATTATATATGGTCCAACATCATTCCCGAGTAAAAACGTACACAAGCGAATTTTGTGAACATTTCTGACTGTTCTTACTCTAGGAGTCGTAAACGAGCCTTGATGTTTGAAGGGGGTTTTCTTAAACAAAATGGCCCAGAAATGACTCTGAAAATTAAATATGTTTAGTTTTGAGTCAAAAATTATGTTTTTTGAACCTTCATACAAATATTTTAACTTCTAGTAATATATAGCTAATTTTTCATTAATTTGGCCTTATATTTTCTCAGGGCTTTTCTATAAAGTATTTTAAGAAAATTGTATAATAAAAACCTGGCAAAATTGCTGGGATTTTAACTTGATGTTATGGTTAATTTGTAATATCCCCTAAATAGTTTGAAATTCCTAAAAATTCCCTGTCCCCAATTGACCCCACGCACAACAAAAAATCTCAAAATGTAGGGACAAAACCCCAAGTCTGGCAAGCCTGTTTAAATTCGTTATGCCACCATATGGTAAAATGTTAGTAGTTGTATATTTTGGCTGAAAAAGTATGTGTATGTGAATGTTCTTATGTGTATATAAGTGAGTTTGCATTCATTTATAGTGTTATCATTTTAATGTGACCATAAGTGATGCTTTTGACTACAAAGAAAAAAAAAATAACCAGAGCACTGGTAGGTACTCAAAAAAAATATACTGAAAAACATGTTTTACACGCAAAACAGTAACACTTTTACACACAACATTAACATTTTTACACACAAAAATTATACTGGGAAACAATTGTTACACACAAACATTTGGCATATATATTTAATTGTAATTTTGTTTATTATTGGTTTTATGTTATAAATACTGCATGTCATAATTTTTACCTTAACTGACAAGCACAACTTTTTTATTTTTCAAAAATATGACAACATCCCAAGAAAAACTTTCAACAAATGTTGCAATTCTACAAATTGTTTCCAGAAAATGTTGCTACTCGTCTCAGTTTAAAGAGAAAATGTTGGTAACTGTGTTGGGCTGAGCTTTATTTTTTTTTTGAGAGGCACGTGAGAGGTATTTCACCTTTTTAAAATAGTTACTCTATGATATAACACAATGTTCCTTTTTGCACTAACAAGGTTTACATTCTATATCACTTGTGACTTTTTTTTAATACAATAATATTTAAGAGTGATTTCGTTAAATGTAAAACGCAAAACCTTGAACTACACAACTTTGTGCATTCACAAAAAAAAATCTAAACCCGATTAAAAATAATTTGGTATGTAGCTTTATGTAGACACATCAATTTATTGTTACGCTATATATAATCTTATTAAATTACATTCTAAAAGGGCCCATATAATTGTACTTTTTGTATGCGTTTGGATCTAACCTGATGCAATTAGATAAATGGCCAGCACAATTTTTAGCAAATCATGTCAGAATAGAATTGTATTAGATTGTATCAGTTTTGTATTTAATTTTATATATCTAAACTGATACAAATATATATAATTATATAAAAACGAGATATGTTTGTATCCAGATTTTGACCGGATATAATTGTATGTAAACTGATAAATCCAATTCTAATTAGATCCGAGTTAAAGACTGATAAAATTACACTAAATGTTACATCTTTGTATAAAATTGCACGAAAATA
This sequence comes from Delia radicum, assembly GCA_021234595.1. Taxonomy (NCBI): domain Eukaryota; kingdom Metazoa; phylum Arthropoda; class Insecta; order Diptera; family Anthomyiidae; genus Delia; species Delia radicum. The sequence goes on along the minus strand of CM037851.1, from coordinate 293,613,965 downwards.
TAATAGTTTCATATAAATGTATGTTCATGCTATCATATCCATAAAAAAATATTAAGAAACTTAGTAGTTTTTAGCGGTTTTCGAACTTTTTTTAAGTTTTAATACGTATTAGGGTGCTACGCTATAGTGCTCAGATGATGTTTATTATGCAGTTGATTATGAAAAAAGTATTTATATGTATTCTATTTGAGCTTTTGTACAAAATTGGCTCAAAAGTTGGGTAATGCTAAGCATATTTTTGGAAATATGTTTATAAAATGTCCATAGAATAATTTTGGTCCACTACATCTTTCAATTTAAAACAAGTTAATTAATTCATATTTCGAAACTAAATGATGCTGTGCGTGGTACCATTATAACTTTAAACTCTATTTTATCCAAAAATTTTAAAAATACTCTACAAAGTCCGCGGGTAGCAACTATAAGTACCATAAAAAAAAGGTTTTTTATCTATTAACAGCTCAATAATAACTATCATTTGAGTACATGAAGAAATTCGAAAACTTTTTAAGTTTGGGACAGACATTATTCTGTCTCGGATTTAAAAAATACAGCCATCATGACTTAGATGCGGCAATATATAGTTTTATATAAAAAAATATCTACATTTTTTCAGGAAAAGAACGAATATAGCAATGGGTATATCGATTAATGCAAAATAATATAACATTTTTATGAATACCACATTATATAATTTTGATTTGTAGTGAATTTTATCGTTGATCTATAAGTTTATGTGTGAGCTTTTATTTGCTCGGTTTGAGATCATGACAAATTTTTCTCTAAATTAACAGAAAAACTAAAATTTTTATGTGATAATTTACTTTGACTACTAGAAAAAACACAGAAAAAGTTAGTAGACACTAGCATGAATGGAATGCACTTCCTGACCCACTACGATCTTCATCAACATTCTTTGTGCCATTTTAGTGTTAATCGTAAATTTCTTCTATTTAACTCACACGTTAAAGGAATTGGGTGACTTTAAATCCCACATTACTCTGTGTGTTGAGTTTTGTAATTATGCAATTGTTCTTACAAAATTAGCTTAATCATTAATAATTGTATATGTCATACACGATTATAACGAATTAAAAAGTTTAGAGGAATAAAAATTTTATATATAAACATACATAAACATATATATTTACTTATAGCATGGAATAACATGTATATCAATATAAATTGATTATATAAAAACGTTTTTACTCGGGAGAATAAAAATGCTAAACAAACATAGTGCATTTAAATTAAATTAAAAATGTATGAATGTAAATGTTCAAAAAAGAAAACATACAAACATGATTTTAAACAATAAAATTAAAATAGAAATGAAGACATTTTAAATTAAATATGTAAAAAAAAATAATATTTTTTCCTGGAATAGAAACTATAAAAATGCACTAACATTAATTAAAAGTGCAGCAAAAAAATGTTAATATAAGTTTCTGTTTTTTAGTTTCCCAAAAAACAATAAAAAAATTAAAATTTAAGTGCTTTAAATTTAGCTTGAACAATGCTTTATTTTAAGAATTATTACCAGTCAAAAACAGGTTAATCCAAAAAATGGGTTTAGTGGTTTTTGTTTTTTTGTTTTTGTCAATATTGAAAAACAAAAAAAAATATATCGAAATTTACAATGTTTTTATAATGTTTTAAATCAAATCTGACTGTCCTCCACGGAGTATAGTCAAAAGGTAAATCGCATTCAATTGGAACTAACCTCTGATACCTATATTTCTGAAAGATTCAACACTTCTAGATAAGGAATGGACAAGTTAAATAAACCATTCATCGAAAATGCTTTTCAGTGCATAACACCAACATTTTAAATGTGCTTCATTAAGTTCGCCAAACTCTCCATCAGGTGGCGAGCAACAACTGTTCTAAGACTTATCATCTCGCGCAATTACAGTGTTGCCATGTCTGAAGCCCTTCATCTTTCCCCACCTTTCATCTCTATACTATCCCTTTCCAAAGAAAGCAACACACTAAATATAGGAAGTATTTCCTGAGTGTTGCCTCTCTTTTTTTAAAAAAAAAAAAAAAAAAAGTAGGATATTATTAGCATGTTGTTTAAACTTGAATTGAAGTGTGATTTGGGTCTTCAACCAAAGTGTATTTACACTGTTGTGTTCAACTTGAATTCAAGTGTCCATTTTGCAGATTGGGACATTCTAGTTCATAGTTCATTTAGTTCATTTGCATTTATTGAACTAGTTCATTCTTTTAGTTCATATTTTTGATCGACAATTTTTTTTCAGCATTGTTATATTGGTCAATTGTGTGTTTAACAAATCTGCACAGTGTAAACGAAACTCTTAAATGAACGGTCAAAATTGAACTAGTTCATTTCAAACCGTTCATTTGGAATTTTCTCTCATACTATGCAGATTTGTTAAACTAATCATTGACAAATATAACAATATAAAAATTAGAAAAAAAAAATTGGTCAAAAAAACTTATAAGCTAAGAGAACTAGAAACAAGTTCAATAAAAACAAATGAATGAAATGAAGTAGAATGCCCAACTCTACCATTTACTGAAATATGCTTGTGACTTACAGTGTAAATATGTTGTAAATTAAGGCTTGAAAATGTGACAAGAGTTACAATTGAATTGCACTTTAATACCAGAAAAATTGTTTATTGGGTTAATATAATTTTTGAAGCCTTTTATTCAAAAGCTTAATTTACGTGCAATTTCGTAATTAACGTGCATTCACAATATATTTTCTGTTAGCGATACCAGTTTATATGTTAAGTTATACGTAAAATTTGTTTTCAAGTGAAGAATCAATTCAAATACATAGAAATATGTTTTTCAACTTTTACTACGTACTTTCGTTAGTAGTTAAATATTGTCAGTTAAATTTAGATTTTTTTTTGTTTTCTGTTGTTCAAAAAAAAAGTCCAATAATATCAAAAAGATTTTTTCACAAATATGGTTTGTTTAAATAAAAAAATTATTTTAATTGAATTTACAAGAAATTCAAACATACAAACAACACAAACAAATACAGAGATTACCTTGTGTTTGTGTTCAGTTTTGTAATCATAAAAAACAAAAACTTTTAAATATCAAAATCAAATTAAAAAAATCTTTTTTCTTTTCGTTTTGTCTGTTAAATATTGAAGATTGTTTTAAAAGACTTTCTGTTGTTTTTTACTAATTTTATCGATTATTTAAAAAATGTTTGAAAAGATATATAAAAATGGGATGAACATACAGAAAAGCCAGTTGTCTCTTTTTTTAATTGTGTTTTCAATTAATTTAGTAGGTATTTACTGAAGTTTTTAACGTAATAATATTGAGAGTGTATAAAAAGTTAGTTTTTTTTTTAGCTGCTTTAATGAATAGAAAATATCCTGTATAAAAATTAACGGTTAAAAATGTTTTAAAAATCGGAATTTTTGTTTATTTGAAGCCGATATTTTATAATACGAATACGGCATGCATGCGAATGGCACTGGTGATTACTATTTTCCGTAAAATATTGTTCAAAGAAATTTAGCAACTTAAATGTCCAACATAATTAACACACTCAAAATATTATTACTTTAAAAACTAAATTGACTAACAACACAATTAAAAACTTATATTCAACCCATTTTGATCAGGGACCGTAATCATTATGAGTTTTATAATAAAAATTACACAATAATGATTATGTTATGAGTTTTAATGATTTTCTTCAATGGTAATGATTATTTGGCTGAATTTCAGTTTATGGGGACACCCCTAGAGAAAAAATATGAATATGCCATCCCCTTCAGAATGTTCCCAGGAGTACGAAAATCATAATGAATAAGGGGGCTCACTCCCCCTATGGGCGTGGCAGTCGAAAAACGACCCGGCCCACCTACGTATACAATATGGGTATCAAATGAAAGCTAATGTCTTCACGATTCCAAAAATAGCCATAGTTGCCAGATCGGGCGGTTTTTGCAGCCGATACGGCCATTTTTGTTAAATAGGGGCGGGGGGTGAAAAACGACCCATGCCACCTACTTAGGCAATATTGGTATCAAATGAAAGGAAATGTCTTCACGATTCCAAAAATACCCGTAGTTGCCAGATCGTCCAGAATTTGAGGAAGATATGTTAATTTTTATAAAATGGGGGAAGAACTTTTTTTTGTTTATTTCTTTTAGCTCGGCCAGAGGCCGAGCACTCGAAATCCCCGCCGTCTAGAATTAAGACATACTGGAGTTAAAAACCCCTAAGCCCGGCCGTAGGCCGGTCACGCAGAAAAACTTTACTAAGCGAAGCCATTATAACAAATTTTCATTAACCAATCAGAAGCTTTCAAGAGTTTTCCTCGTTTCTTAATTTTGTACTTATCCTCATTTATGATTTGACTCTTGACAGGAAAAAAAAAAGGAAAAAAAAATTTCCCCCACCCCAAATTTTGCCAAAATGGCCATATCAACTACAAAAATCGCCCGATCTGGCAACTACGGCTATTTTTGGAATCGTGAAGACATTAGCTTTCATTTGATACCCATATTGTCTACGTAGGTGGGCCGGGTCGTTTTTCGACTGCCACGCCCATAAGGGGCGTGAGCCCCCTTATTCATTATGATTTTCGCACTCCTGGGGTCATTTAAGGGGGCGTGGCATTTTTTTTTTTTTTCCAGGGGTGTCCCCCATAAACTGAAATTTTGCCGATTATTTTTGAGTAATAATAAAAAAAATCAGCAATAATCATTATTTTTGAGCAAAAAAAATAAAACTCAAAAATAATCATTATTTATGATTTTTATTTTTTTCGGTCAAAATAAAACTCACTTTCATGTAGGTGTAAATATATATACATATTAGGTTGGGGCAATTAGTATGGAAGGAAAAAAATCTTAATGGGCGCTTCGCGTTTCTGATTCTTGGGATTGTACTGAGCAAAAAAGTCCCCTAAAACATACGTCTACGGTGAAAATCGAGCTTCCAAATTTTGACTTTACGGCAAAAAAGCCCTATTTTGAAATTAATAATAAACCCCTTAAACTCCACCCACAAATATGATTGATGCATTAATGTGCTAGAGAATCTTCCAAAGAAGAGATTGATACCATAATCTTGGATAAGCTCCTCCTCCTTTCTGAGATATGTCCATCCCACACATTGTTACTTTCACGAAATACGGCAAAAAAAGCCCTATTTTGAAATTTAAAATTAACCCCTTAAACCTCACCCACAAATATGATTGATGCCTTAATCTGCTATAGAATCTTCCAAAGAAGAGATTGATACCATAATCTTCGATAAGCTCCTCCTACTTTCTGAGATATGTCAATCCCACACATTGAAAGTGAGTTTTATTTTGAGCGAAAAAATAAAAATCATAAATAATGATTATTTTTGAGTTTTATTTTTTTTGCTCAAAAATAATGATTATGGTTGATTTTTTTTATTATTACTCAAAAATAATCATTAACATTGAAGAAAACTTTAAAAATCAAAAATTTAAAAATCATGACGGATATGCAAAGATTGTCAAAAAATAATAATAATGGTGCAATAAATTTTTTTTTATGTCTCTTCTAAGTGATTGATTTTTTGATTCAAAAAAACGAGCAATAATCATTATTTACGGTCCCTGATTTTGATATTTATTTTTAAACATTGTTTAACCTTCCAACTGGTAAGGCTGCCTCAGGGCAGTCTTCATAAAATTTACCACAAATACGTCAAATAAGCGTTTTATATTTAGAAATTAATATATTCCGATAGAAAACTAATAAAAAAAATTTTCGTGTGCCGTCCACAGTTTGGAAGTAAAAAAGCTTCAAAATCAAAATTTCGTAAGTGTTCAAAAACTAATAATTAAAAAATAAAAATAGTTTTCAAAAATCTAAAAAACCAATTTAAGTTGACTAAACACTCTTTAAAGCTTTATCTTTAAAATTTAAGTATTTAATTTAGTTCCTTGGACTCACAGTATTTTATCAGAATTCCTCTAAAGGACATCGTCTTAACTTATAAACGGATTTTTTTGAAATTTTGCAGAAAAAAGACATTAAGTAGTAATAGAAAAGCGTTTGAACCATATAAATTGAAGTTTAGATACTTTTTCTCCTAATTTCGCTTTTTCCAAAAAGCGAAAATCGCGATATCTTCTTAAATAGGAGCAGAAAAATAATAGTTTTCCGAGCGTGGTTATATCTTGGTAAGGAAAATATTTTTTTTTCCAAACTTCTCTTTTGTATGCTTTAGTTTCCAAAATACACCCTAAAATATTTTGGCTCAAATCGACTAAATTAGGCAACGATAAACAATTTTGTGGAAGAACTTATTATTTGTTTTTCGAGTGGAGCATATCGTATGAATTTGGTTGCAAAACATCGTTTGCCAGTTAGAGGGTTAAATAACCGATACAAGTAGTTAAAATTACAGAAAGTCTTTTAAAACAACCTTTAATATTTAACTGACAAAACGTAACAAACAGAGGTTTTTTTTGTTTTTGAATTTTTTTTTTGTTTTTTGTGATTACAAAACAGAACGCATACATAAGCCAAATTTTGTAGTTGTTTGCATGTTTGTTATGTTGATATGTTGGAATTTCTTGTAAATTCAATTGAAATAATTTTGTATTTAAACAACCCTTTTTGTAAAAATTATTAAGGGAATTATTGTACCTTTTTTTGTAAGAGAAAAACTAAAAATTAACTGCCAATATTTAACTACCAATATTTAAAGTATCGATAGATAAAGTTGAAAAAAATATTTCTATTGATATTAATTGATTCTTCATTTGAAAACTAACTTTACGTAAAACTTTATAGCTAAAATTTAGTCGGTAACAAAAAATATATTGTAAGTATATACGAGGGCGCATCAATAAGTCCGAGACTTTTTGAACTTCCCTCGTCAGTATATGAAATGCACCTATCAAGTACCACGTGTTAATCGACTATTATCAAATTTTGAGCAAGTTCCGTCATTTACTTTGCGTTTAACATACAACGTTTAACATACAACCTCGTGGATTTTTTTAAAAATGGAAAAAAGTGGATTTCGATTGCTCACTAAACATTATATTTTGCGAAAAAAAAGCGGTCAATGAAACCAAGGAAAAGCTTGATAAATACTATGGGGTATCTGCACAATCGATTTTAATGGTAAAAAATTGGTTTACTGACTTCCGTTGTGGTCGCACAAGAACAAATGTCGCAGAACGTTCTGGACGGCCAATTGAGGTCAGTACACCCGAAAATGTCGAAAAAAATCCACGATATGGTGTTGGCCGTTCGAAGAGTAAAAGTGAGTGAGATTGTTGATGCCATATGCATTTCATATGGCGTTGTGGTTTCGATTTAAATTGATCAGTTGGGTTTCAGAAAACTGTCTGCTAGATGGGTGCCGCGTTTTGCTTTCAATTGACCATAAACGTAATCGTGTGACAACTTCAAAGGATTGTTTATCATGTTTAATCGCAATTCGAATGAGTTTTTGTGGCGTTTTGTAACTGTGGATGAAACATGGATCCATTACAACACTCCGCAGACCAAGTAGCAGTCTTAACAATGGGTTTATATGGGTGAATCGACTCCGAAGAAGGCCAAGTTAAGTTTGTTGGCCAATAAGGATGGCAACAGTTTTTTGGGATGCACGCAGGATAATCCACACCGATTACCTTCAAAAAAGAAAAACAATAAACGGCGAATATTATGCCAACTTATTGGACCGATGCATTATTATCAGTGTAAAAATTATATTGGGGTTTTTACAATATTGCTATTTATACAAATAGGTTTTTACAATTATATTTTGTATGACTAAGTTCTCTTTGTATACACAAATTTAAATTAATTTCATCATTTAATGCTCCGAAATAAATTTATATCTCTTGTATTAATTTGTTTTTTTTCTGCACGTCGTTTTTACTCAAAGCCTCAAATGGCATAACATTAAAAGGAGATACTTTAAGGATTATTTAAAGATGTAAACTATTTTAATTCATTAAAAAACACCTAGATAGCAAGACTTTAAAAATGTTCTTATTTAATAGTAATCACCCCTTATAATAATTTTTTGTTAAGTAAATACATATTCAGCGTATGAGTGATATTTTTATTAGTTTACATATGGAATATAACTCCTACGCACTGTTGGCACATGTTGCAAGAATATATGTTTTTTAAAATAAATATTCCATAAGAGTTTACTGAAATTAGTAGATATTTAAACTGATTTTAATAAAAAAAATGAAAAATTTTAGCACTTACTTTAAGTTTTTACCAGATATCGGGTTTTATAAGGAGTGATTCTTATTAAATGAGATTTTTTTTCCGTGGTACCCTTTTAACATTTCTTGATCATTTGAGTTGGTTTTGATCTTAAAATAAACAATGTTCGCAATTCTTGTACGTTTCGATATTTTGTTGCAAAAACAACTGATGTTTAGCTTTATAGAG